>PVJA010043561.1:0-16689 GCA_004027025.1 Myocastor coypus | reverse complement strand
TCTCGAACTCACACCAATCCTCCTGCCTCAGCCTCCCGAGTGCTGGGATTACAGGCATGAGCCACCACACCCGGCAAGAAGGCTTTATATAAAAGGAAAACTATGGATCTACATTCTTAATTAACATAGACAAAATCTTCAATAACATATAAACAAACAGATTACAGCAAATCAGCGAGACTACACACCAAGATCACACAGGACTCATCCCAGTGATGCAGGATGTTTCTTTTCTTTTCTTTTCCTTTCTTTTCTTTTCTTTTCTTTTCTTTTCTTTTCTTTTCTTTTCTGTCTTTTTGAGACAGGGTCTCACTATGCAGTTTAGACTGACTTTGAGCTTACCATTGTAGCCTAGGCTGGTCTCAAACTCACACTGATCTCCTGCCTCAGCCTCCCAAGTGCTGGGATTACAGGGGTGTGCTACGATGCCCAGCAGGATATTTCAGTATATTTAAATCAATAAATGTAACTCATTACCTCAACAAAAAAAGGAATAAAAACCAATTGATCACTTCACTAGCACATAAAAAAACATTTGACAAAGTCCAACACTTGTATTTGATGTAAGATCTACACAGAATTGGAATAGAACTTCATTGCAATCTAATAAAAGCCAACAAAGGCAACCAACTGCTATCATTGTATTAAATGCTAAAAAGAAAAAGTTTCACTCTAAACTCAGGAATAAGAGGAAGATGCCTATTATTAACACTCCTGCTCAACATAGTTCTGAAAATATTAGTCAAAATAATTAGACAAGAGAAAAAATAAAAGGAATATGGTTAATAAAGGAAGAAGTTAAATCATCATGATTTACTGATGGCAGAGAAGACCCCAAAAACTCCATCAAAGACTCTTGGAATAATCAAATTCAGGAACATAGCAGAATCCAGAATCTATACTCAAGAATCAAGGCATTCTTGTGCCCTAATAACAACCTTACTGAGAAAGAAATTAGGGAAAACAAAACTTTCTCTATTGCATTAAGAAAAATATTTAGGAATCAATCTAACACTGGGAATGAAAGCTCTGAACAATTAAAATTAAAGTACTCTTTACAAGTAGCTTTAAGAAGATACCAGAAAATGAAAAGATATCACTTGTTCTTGGATAGGCAAAACCAATGTAGTGAAACTGGCCATACTTCTAAAACTGTCATATGGACTTAATGTGCTTTCAATGAAAATACCAACAGCATATATCACAAAATTAGAAATTAATCTTAAAATTTATATGGAACCAGAAAAGTCCTAGAATAGCAAAAAGCCATTCTAGGCAACAAAAGCAGGGCAGAGGTCATCACAATGCTCAATTTGAACTCTTGTTACAAAGCTAGTGTAACAAAAATAGTATGGCTGGCAGCAAACAGACCTAAATCTCAATGCAAGTGAATAGAAGATTAATAAAAAATTCCAAAAACACTCTACTATACTATCTTTGGAAAAGGCGCCAAACACCTTCAGTGGAAGTAAGATAGCTTCTTACATAAAGGATGTTAGGAAAATTGGCTGTCCTCATGCTGAAGATTAAAATAGGCCTATATGCTCACCACACACTAAACTAAAGTGGAAATGCATCAAATGTAAAATGGAAACAATTTGCTGGATGATTAAATAGGCAATACTGTTGAAGACATAGGCATGGGCAAAGACTTTATGAACAACCCCAACTGCACAGGAAATATTGCAAAGGATCAAAGATTGGAATCACATCAAATTAAAATGGTTTTGTACAGCAAAACTGCCAACAGAGTAAACAGACAACTGAGAGAATGGGAAAAAATTATCAGATGTTCCTCAGAAAAACAGTGACTATCCGGACTATATAAAGAACTCAAAAACAATCAGAATCCTCCAATTTAAAGCACTAATATAAAAATGGGCATCTGAAATGAACAAACACTTCTGAGATAAAGTACAAACAGCAAATATGTATATGAAAAAATGTTCAACATCACTGATTATTCAAGAGAGAAAAATTAAAACAACACTATGATTCCATATCATGAATCAATGTATATCATGAAGATATCAACAAATAACAAATGCTGGGCGAACTCCGGGGAGAAAGCATCCCTGGCATATTGTTAGTGGGAGTGTAAGTTGGTATAACAAATATAGAAATAAGTGTGAAGATTCCTCCTAAAATGAAAGCTTGAAGTTCCATTTTCCCCTTCAAGATATAACCAAAAGTATTAAACACATCATACCACAGCAAAATATATACTCCTATGTTTCTAGCAGAACAATTTTTAATATCCATATCTTTGAAACAGCTTTTGTATCCATCAGTGGGTGAATGGATAAAGAAAATGTAGTGTTTATGTTGTACACAGTACTACTCAGCCATGAAAAGGGTAACTAGAAATATTTCTAGGTAAATGGATATGCTGTGAGACTTTGAAGTGAAATAGATCAGATACATAAATAAAGAGTATCTGAGAAACCAAAAGAATGGGCTGGTGATATACGGCAGTGGCATAGTGCCTGCCTGGCAAGTGCAAGGTCCCAATACAAAAAAAAAAAAAAAGTATAAAGAAGAACAACAATAGATGATAGATATTGCGAAGTAAGAAAGGGACATTTAAATGTGAAGGGAAATAAGAGAGAGGCAGGGGAAGGGAAAAGAAAGGCGAATGGAAGAAAAAAATGGAAACAAAGTTTCTGCAAATGGGAAGAGGAGGAGAGGTTGATAGGTAAGGAGGGGAAAGGGAAAAAGAATTAAGATGCAATAAGTACATATACAAATTCCATATGATGAATGTAATCAATATGAACGACAAGTACTAAAAAAAAAAGTTAAATATTAAAAAAGAAGCATGTCAAATAACAGATGTTAGTAAGGCTTAGTAAGACTGCACGGGGGAAAAAGTCTTCTATATTTGTCAGAATGTAAAGTAACACAGCCACTGTAGAAACTAGTATGGAGACTTCTCAAAAAAACTAAAACTCTATTCCCTTTCTAGACATCTTCCCAAAAGTTGAAGTTATTATGTTGCAAGGATTTGTCTATATGAATGTTTATACCAGCACAATTTACAACAGCTAAATCTTGCAAGAAGACTATATGTCTATCAACAGATGAATGGACAAAGAAAATATGCTATTTATGCACAAAGGAAAGCTACACTGTCCTAAAGGTTAATCTTGAATCATTTGTAAGAAAATGGAAGTAGCTTAACTCACAATATTAAGTGAAATGAATGAGATACCCAAGCTTAAATGTTGAATGAGTTCTTTTAGATGAGAAATTCACAGTGTAAATAAAGAGCAAAATAAAAACAACATAATAGAAAATAGGGAGCTAGATGACTTCAAATAGGAAACTGATAAAGGCAGGGAAAAAGAAAAGAGAGGTAAAAGGAAAGAAAACATACTTGAGATATGTTATATATGTGCAGCAATTCTTCACAAGGAATGTAAGAGTTATGTGCTGCAACTATGTACTAATAGAAAATTTCGTACTGAGAGCTAAAATGTACAATTATAGATTATAAATAAATATTGGTAATAGAAGTGTAAAGGGGTGCAAAACCTATAAAAACTGGTTTCTTTTGATAATGAATATGTAATTACATCTTAACCCAGCAATCGTCCAGAAAAGGACACCTTATATTTTGACAAAAGTCGGAACATGAAAGATTAAAATAAGTGCATTTGTAATAGTTTAAAATTGACATTGGTGCAGATGTAAAATTCATGTTGAATACAAATGATGGAATGTAATTCAGCAATGAGATAAAACAAACAATTGCATCGTGCAAAAACCTGGAAAATTTGTAAGCAATTACGTTTAGTTTAAAAAGTCAATTCCAAAAGGCTATATATTATTTGATTCATTTATGTAACATTTTGAAAATGATAAAACTTAGAACTTGAGGATAGCTTAATGGTTTCTACGAATTAGATGGAGGAAGCAAATGGATTATGATATTGTTATAGAAAGACAACACACACAATGGAAACTTGTGATTCGATCAAATATTTGACTATAGGGCAGATATAATAAACTTACTGGGGTAATAAAATTATATAGATTACATATGTACACTCATCAACAAATACATATGAAAAAAACTCTGGGGTAAGTCTGAGTAAGATCAGTGAGTATGTATACTGTCAATGTCAATACAGTATCAATATCAATATCTTTATTGCATCACTGTGCTACAGTTTTATAAACTATCACCAGTGTATCTAAACTCAAAAATTGGAAATCTTGTTTTCTGAAATTATGTATTATTTATAATGATTTTTTAAACTTTTTATTCTCCTTAAAATAAAGACTTGAAATCTACCTTAGTTTACTGGTCCATAGTAATTAAAGTAGAAATGATGATGATGTTATATAATTTGGAAATTAGACAGGACCCATATAAAATATGTGTGCTACATGGCTACACTGACCTCTTTTGAGTAAGTAGTTGTAAGCAGTTGTTTCTGTGTAAATTGCTACGTAAAATTGTCATACCTTGTGATATGAATCCTAAAGTCCTCATCTCTGAAGACATGTATTGAATCAGAGATCAAGGGAAAGACAGAAATAAATAATCTATAACATAGCCTCTTAACAGCTAAATAGTTCCTTCCTGAGAAAACTGCACATTAAGTGTACATTGCCAAAGATTTCAGGGGATCTATGGACATCACGAAGATATTCCCAGGCCCCAAAAGAGTTCTGAACTTACAGGAGAACAGTATCAGGGCAAAGGGAAGAGGGTAATGTGATAATGAAAATATTGTATATGTGTGTACCAAAATAAAACCACTTATTTAGTACAAGTAACATAAAAATGTATAAAATTAACTGTAAAACTCATTTTGCATAATTTACATGCAAGAATAGAATTAAGAGAAACAAATTTATCTGATCCAAAGACTTTATAGGACAGAGTCAGTACCTATGTGACAAACTTAGGTGAAATGCAATGACAAACCAAGTGCATCTTCTTATTTTGGAAGTCTAGTCACAATAAGTTCATAAAGAAGGCAGTCTGGAGAAATGGACAAATTATTTAGGGCATTAATCTGTGTTTTTAGCTTGACTAAGTCACTGTTGTCATTCTTCCTGAGGCCATACAATTCTGCCTCATACTGTGTTCTTAAAATATCCCAGGGCATGTCTATGTAATGTGCATCTCAATTTAGGCACTAATTTTCCTCACAACTTCAAGTGCCTAAAAGTATAATCATAAAGAGAGAAGAAGTAACATAAAAGCTATAAAATTTCCTTTTCAAACTGTGTGTCATCTGTGCTGATGGGCCCCATCTCACCCCCAAAACAAGGCTACAGTTTGAGTGCATTCCCTCCAACATCTATGTGCTACCAATGTGATATTCAGAGGCAGGGCCTTCAAGATACTTCTATGAAGAATCCTTCCTCATAAATGCAAGTAAACCCCTTATGAAGGACACTCAATAATGTTTTGATTATTCACCGTGTGAGGACACAGCATTCTTCTTCTTCAGAGGATACAGCAACAAAGCACCATCACAGAAACAAAAAAGCAAGTCTCGCCAGGAAATTGAATCTTTTACAACCCTGACCTTGGAGCTATCTGCATTTGGAAATATAACAAAATAAATATTTGTTCTTTATATATAGTCCGTCCTCAAGTATTTGCAGCACAAATAGATTAAGCAGCATTATACTCTTAATTCCTTATGTTAAACTCGAATCTATTTTAATAGGCTCCTAGCCCCAATTACTGGTCCTGTTCTAGTTACATGATACTGTGAAAGTGACGTATTAGACTTATGTTTTTCTTTTTGTGTGTCTAGAACAAATCGTTGAGATTTTCAAAATTCTTTTTGTGTATCCTTCTAACAAAGCTGTTGCTCAAGTATACAAAGCTCCTAAGCCAGATTGTGAAATGAGTTACACAGCATCAGCACAGGCAGTGCAGCGTCAAAACTCAAGCTTGGGGTATATTCACAGAAAAGCTAGCAGTCCACCTGTGGATACTCATGTAAATGTTATCATTTATTTCTCAGTTTCTTCTCTTGGAAGTTTCTGTTATGTATTTTATCCACAGTGTCCTCTGCAAAAGGTGTCAGTTTTCTGCACACTGCTACTCTTCACATTCACTGCAAACACGTCTAAGTAACTTCATTGAGCGTACTTGACCCACTTTATTTCTTTATCTAGAATCATGTACTGTCACAGTTTATTACTTTTCTAATCTTAACCTTTCATTTTACACTGGGGCAAAAAGACAACCAGAGAGAGCAGTTTTTGCCGGTGTCACACAATGAATCAATGTATCTCCTAGCCAAGAGCAAGTATCTACGCCTTAGCTTTATGGGTCCTATTTTCACATCTCTCAGGGCTCCAACTTTGACCAGCCAAAACTGAATAAAAGTTCGTTTGCTCCCCTATTTATATAACAATAATCTTTATTCTTTTTGAAGTGAGTTTATTGTCTCATCCAGGTTCCCTCCCTGTCCCTCAGGGAGGCCACTGCATTCTCTGCTCTCATTTTTCTTTCCAAGCAGCGCATTTTCATGCTTTTTTGCTCCACTTTTTCTCCTTTATACTACCTTCACGTCATTTTCTTCTATGACTAGGAAAAGTTGTCTAAGAGGAACGGAGTGGTGACATACCTTGGCACAGGGAAAATCTCTGGCTAATTACCCACAATTTCATAACACAATGCTCAATATGCAACATATAATTAAAATCCCTTATTATCCTAAGAACCATGAAAATCTCAAATGTGAAAAAGCTATCAACAATTCAACAATAAGATGACATACATGTTAATATTTTCTAACAAGAATTTTCTAACAGCCAATCATATAACATTTTCAACAAGTAACTGCAAACATATGTTAAATAAATGGGGGAAAGAGCATATTAGAAAAGAAACAGAATTGGATTGCTGGCCCCACCTGTTGCACTGGCCCTGTTTTTGGGTGTGCTGAGCCAGCGATGGAGTCCAGTCGTGGTGGCGTGTGCCTGTAATCCCAGCACTTGGGAGGCAGGAAAGAGGATGATCACTATGAGTCAGAGCTGTGTAGTGAGACCCTGCACACACACACACACACACACACACACACCCACACCCACACACAAAGAAATGGAAGATATAAGGAAAAACAAAGGGAAGTATTGAGTCCAAAAATACAATAATTAAAATTTTATTTTATTTTTTATTTATATTTTTATTTTTTTGAGACAGGGTCTCGCTATGTAGTTCAGGTGGGCCTTGAGCTCACTTTTGTAGCTGAGGCTGGTCTCAAACTCACACTAATCCTCCTGCCTCAGCCTCCTGAGTGAAGGGATTATAGGTGTATGCCACCACACCCAGCCTAAAATTTAAAAAACTGAACTCATAGGCTTACCATGAGAATACAAAGACAAAAGATAGTATTAATGAACTTGAAGATTAGGCAGCAAAAATTATTTGTTTAAGCAACAGAGAGAAAATGGGCTGAAAAATGAGCAGAACCTAAAGGACATTTGGAACTAATAGTGGCAAAAGAAGAAAGAAAGTTTATTTCATCAGTGCCTTAGAAAGAAAGGGGAAAGAATGTGAAGTTGCGAAGTATTTACAACAATAACAGGTGAAAATTTCAGAAAGTGGGCAAAAACAAAATCCTACCAATTAAAGTTATTACAAACTGCATATATCCTGAGGAACTTATGGCAATATGAGGCGTAATTATTTTCCTGAATACTAAAAGCAAAAGGAATTATTTTGAAAGCTGTGAGGGAATAATGATGCCTTATCTTTTGGACAAAAAATGCACAAGAAGGAAAACAGTGAGTATTTTATCAGAAACCATGAAGATCAGAAGCAAGTGGCAATATAGTTTTCACGTGCAGAAAAAAATTAGCAACTAAGAATTTTATATCCAGTGAAAATACACTTGTGGAATCGAGGTAGTAGATATTCTCAGATAAAGAAAATCTAAGAAAATTTGCCTCCAGCAATCTCATTTAAAATAATAGGTAAAATAGAAACTAAAGAAGTAAACAAAAGATAAATAATATAAAATAGAATCCTGAACCAGCAAGAAAAGATAAGGAAATCAAAATGAAAAAAATATAAGTAACTGTAATATATTCTCTTTTTCAAGATTTCCAAATTACCTTGTGTGTGCCTTTGCGTGTGTGTGTGTGTGTGTGTGTGTGTGTGTGTGTGTGTGTGTGTGGTATGAGATACGGAACTTGGGAACTTGTGCTTGCCAGGAAGTTGCTTATGCTATGCCACTGAGCTATATCTGCAACCCCTCAAATTGCCCTTATTAAAGAAAATATTGCAACATCATCTGATGTGGCTCTCAATGTACATAGAAGAAACTCTGAAGACAATGTTATTATAAAGGAGAGGTGTAGGATTTATTATTTCACTTAAATGTTGACATGAGTAGCCTAGGATATTATAGAGGTATAATGTAATGCCTTGATAAACTACTAAAAATATCCATACAGATATATTTACCTAAAGGTAGTATAGATGAATTATAACTAAATTAAATAAATGCTTAAATAACACAGAAAAGTAGGTAATAATGAAGGGAAAATTGAGTAAAGAGGGACTATTTCAACCATAAACCCTAAATTATCATAATTACATTATACATAAACAATAAGAACACTCTAATTAGAATTTGCCAGAAAATAGTATGTTTCAAATGGTTCAACTATACACAACTGAAAGTATATAGACTGAAAGCAAAAAGAATGAGAAACATATGCCATTACGACAAGGTAAATAAATAAAGATTGATCGTACTGACATCAGGTAAGTTGGACTCTAAGAAAACTACTAAAAACTGAGTGAGAAATCAGGCAAATATAAAATGGCTAAATAAGAAGATTCAGGTGTATAGATGAATGCCCCAATCAACAGATCAAAAAAAAAAATACGTAAAAAAGCCCAACCTGTCAAAATTAGGAAAAGAAATAGGTGCATCCACAACTGAAACTGGAGACTTTAACATCCTTATGTCAAAATTAGGAAGAAATAAGAAGAAAATCAGCAAGGATACTGAAAGACTCAACACCATTACCAAATAGATGTAGTCAATGTGTGTAGAGCAATGATAAAACAAAAGTAGAATAAACACCGTCCAAATATTTATGGAACACTTACCAAGACAGAATGTAACCTATGTGATAAAACAAGCCTCAATATTTAGAAGAATGAAACTCATGCAGATTTTGTTTTTTAGACAAATTGTAATCAAACTCTGTTAATAACAGAAAGATAAAAGGGACATATCCAAATCCACAGAAACAAAACAACTCACAAATAATCGATAAGTCAAACAGGAAGTTTAAATCTTCAAGGGAAAATTTAAAAGTACATTGAACCTAATGAAAATAAAAATGGAACATATAAAATTTCATGGGACATAGCTAAAGTGGAGCTGAGAATGGAATTTATAGAAGCAAATGTTTAAACAAATTAGGAAAGAAGAAAAGCATTGAATGAAGAATATGAACTATCCCCATCAGAAATTTCAAAAAGAACAAAGCAAATCCAAAGCAAGAAGAATGGAACAAAGAAAAAACAAAAAACAATAATATTGAAAATAAGAAAAGCTACAGGACAACCACCCAAACAAAAAGCTGGTTTGGGGGCAGATCAATACAATTTATGGATATCTACCAAAATAGGCAAAAAAGGAGACATGATTGCAAGCAAAATAGGTATCACTATAGGCCCTGAAGATATTAAAAGCAAAACAAAGACCAAATACTGTTCATATAAATTTGAAACTTTGATGAAAAGGACTTTCTTGTAAAGCACAAACTATCACATTTCAATCAATATGTAATATATAATTTTAATAGCCTGAATACTATTAAAGAAGTTTAATTAATAATTTGAAACAATCTCTAGATGAATATGTTCCCCTGATTTTTACTAACAAAGTTTAAAGAATTAATACCAATTCTACAAAATCTCTTCTAGGAAATAGAGGAAGAGAGAACATTCATGAACGCATTTATCTCTTTTTTTTCATGAACCCATTAATAAGGTCAATATTTTTTTTTTTTTTGTCTTTTTGAGACAGGGTCTCACTATGCAGTTGAGGCTGGTCCTGCACTCACTTTTGTAGCCCAGGCTGGTCTCGAACTCGCACCAATCCTCCTGCCTCAGCCTCCCAAGTGCTGGGATTACAGGCGTGAGCCACCACGCCCGGCTAAGGTCAATATTTTTTAAACCGTTAGTAACAAATAAGTTGCTTTCTATTTCTATAATTTTGACAGTTCAAGAATACATAAATGACATAATACACTAGGTGACCAATTGCAATTGGGTATTTCACTCTAAATAATTGAAAGTATCAGTAGTACATTTCTTTTCATTGTTAAATATCACTTCACATAATAGCTACGACTGTCATTTGTTTCACGTATGCAATACATTTATTTCTAATTTTTACTATTAAGGAAACAGCTGCCATAAACATTGATGTACTGCCCTCCCCATGAGGTGCTGAATATGTTCCTTGTCAATACAATAATAATTATTTCTGGGACTCTTCAGTGAAAAGTATTTCTTTTTAAGACAAATTACATCTTGAGTTATACTAATACATCTAAATAGTGGACTATAACATTTTGGCTAACCTCTATCTCACATGTAGTTTGTTTTTTAAAAATTGTCATTACTGGGGCTGGCAAGATAGCTCAATGTTCTAAAGCACCAGCTTAGGCAAGTGTAGGAAAGTACAGAGTCCATAGCTCCACCCCAGGCATCATGTGCTAAGCCCGCCCCACTGCCAGGGTGGGCTGAGTCAGACACACACACAAAAAAAGTCATTATTAGCACATACTAATTATACACAACTGTGAATCTCACAGTGTCATTTACACGCATGCTTATAATGTGATCTGTCAATTACCATCCTCCATGTTACAGTTACACTCTCTTACTGTATCTACTCATCAAGAACATCATTCCTCTTCCAAAATAGTCCCATGTACACTTTAATATCATCATTTTTTCTAGATGCCACACATCAGAGAATACAAGTGATATTTATTATTATCGTTTACATCTAGTAGTCCCCCCAAAGCCTCATGCAGTCATGGTGCGGGGACTTCTATAGACTGAGACTTGATTCATGGGTCACTGCAATTATGTGTTTCAGTACTGATCTAGAGTTTGAGACTTGATCCATGATCCCTGGGATTATGTGTTCTAAGTACTTGTGGGATTATGGCTGTAGCTTAAGGTGGACAGGCTGAGGCAGAGAGCCTGATGTAATTTCAAGAGAGACAGAGAGACAGACTTAAGCTGTTGCTCTCTGCTCCCCTGGTTGGTCAGTTGCCTCTGTCAAGATTATTGCTGTTCTGTCGCCATGACCTGGATGCTCTCTGCCATGTTCCACTCAGTCCTGGACCAGGCGAATATGGACTGAAACCTCCACAAACTGTGAGCTAAATAAAGCTTTCCTTCCTTTATTTTGAGTGTTAGGTATTTGTCCCAGCAACAAGTAAAAGTTACTAAGACAGAATTTGGTGCCATAGGAGTGGGGTCATTGCTGTGGTTACACCTGACAATGTGGATTACAAGCTTTTGGGAATGGCTTATGGTAAGAGATAGGAAAGATTCAGAGATGCCAGCTACAAGCAAAGCACTGACTTGAAGCCTGAGTATAAAGCATGGCTTAAGAACAGAGATTAGAATAGTTTGGAGAGGTCCTCTACTTGTGAAGAGCTGGAGAAGCTTTGGCTGTTCTACAGGGGAGATTCTGGGCAGAACTCAGACCAGAAGACTGATAGAAGGCCTGCCTGTAAAGACCAGGTTGAGGAGGTTTCTTCTGGAAAAAAGGACAGCATTGGTCATTGGACTCCAGATAATTTGCGCTACGGATTGGCTGAAAGTCTGCAGGAATTTTGCTCATGCCCAGAGACTTTGCCTAAGACTGAGATTAAGCATGGCGGACTGATTAATCTTTCAAGAGATATTTCAAAGCAGCTAACTATTAGGGTGGTAGCATGGTTGTTGTTTGTGGCTTTTAGCCAGATTTGCGTTGAAAATCAAGAGCAAAGAGCCAAGCAGGATGATTTAAAATGTGTGTTTGGCCAGAAAGGAAACACCAGGAAAGCTTTGGGCTGCAAAGATGGAGCTAAAAGGATCTCTGTTGCTGGGAAGGAACCAAAGAATCAAAAGGATGGCCTGAGGGCATCACAAGAGGTGGCAGCTCTCCATCATTTGCAGCCCCAGAATTGCAAAGGAGAGAGGCTTTGCCTTGAGAAGAAAGCCACAGAGTCCCAAGTACCAGAAGGGCAACAGCGTTTAAACCAGGGTCCAAAATGCTGCTGGCATGAAGAATATGTTTTTTGGAATCAGAGTAACAGTGCTCATTGATCTAGGCCCTTGGCTGCTTCAGCCAAGAGAGAAGGAATTCTGGCTACTGCTCCAGCTGGCAGCAACCATCGGCATCATCCACATAAGCATATGCAGAATGTTTGGAGATCTAAGGTTAAGAAGGCTTCCACCTCGACTTCAGAAGAAGGCCTGGGAGGCCAGGCAGTGTGCCCCTGAGAGGGCAGTGTATGAAGCAGGAATGAGAAGCCAACTCAGTGGAAAACCCAGAAGTTTGGAAAAGCCAGGAATGTGGATCATGCAAAAAGGGAGAAAAACCAGCCTAAGAGAAAAGCCATGGAAATTACCACCAAGAGTGCCTCGGGGATGAAGCTGCATGGTACCCACAACTCAGTGCAGACTACTCTGGATGTTCCAGTTGGAACTATGGGATTTAATGTTTACCTTGCTGGATTTTGGACATGTGTTGGTCCCAGTGTTTTGTATTACCCTGTTGTTTGCAACTTTTGGAATTATGTTTATCTTGTGCCTTTGAATGTTGGATATGTTTAACTTTTCTATTGTACAGGGGCTCGCAGATGAGATTTTGTCTTGGATCTTGGAGGAGACTTGGGATTTGGACTTTTCAGCAATGTTGAAACTATTGGGACTTTGGCAACTCTTCCAGATGAACTAAAATGTCTTTTATACAAAGGGATATGTATGAGACTTTGGGGGTCCAGGGGCAGAATGTTATGGTTTTTATCTAGTTGTCCCCCCCAAAGCCTCATGCAGTCATGGGGCAGGAACCTCTACAGATTGAGACTTGACTCATGAGTCACTGGGATTATGTGTTTTAGTACTGATCTAGAGTTTGAGACTCGATCCATGATCCCTGGCATTATGTGTTTTAAGTACTTCTGCGATTATGGGTGCAGCCTAAGGCAGACAGGCTGAGGCAGAGAGCCTGATGTAATCTGAAGAGAGACAGACTCAAGCTGTTGCTCTCTGCTCCCCTGGTTGGTTGGTTGCCTCTGTCACGATTGTTACTGTTCCGCCGCCATGAACTGGATGCTCTCTGCTGTGTTCCACTCAGCCTTGGGCCAGGAGAATATGAACTGAAACCTCCACAAACTGTGAGCTAAATAAACCTTCCCTTCCTTTATTTTGAGTGTCAAGTATTTGTCCCAGCAATGAGTAAAACTAACTAAGACACTTTTCTTTCTGATTCTGACTTATTTTATCTCATTTAGTTATCTTTAGTTTCACCCATTTTCCTGCAAAAGACAAAATATCACTGTTTAGGGTCAAATAATATTCCACTGTATATACATGTCACATCTTTTTAAAACAAACAAACTTTATTATTTATGTTATGGCCAGCTCACTCTACCCTGTGGGTGGGGCTGGCACAGCATGTGGTGCTGGGGATCAAACCAAGGTCCCTGCAGTTGCTTAAGCAAGCACTTTAGATCACTGAGCCATCTCACCAGCCACATCTTCTTCATTGATTTATCTATTGATGGCCTTCTCAGCTGATTCTATAATTTGAATATTGTGAATAGTGTTGTGCCACATATAAATATGTAGAACATGTCCTTTTACTGGTTATACTTCTAGGTTGGAGGAACCCCATACTGGTTTCCATAATGGTTTATGTATAGATATTGTGTAGATATCAATTTTCATTTCTCTGGGATAAATATATGCTAATACAATTTTTGAGTTGCTTAAGGGTGTGCTTATTTTTAAAGGAAATTTCCAAATCACTTTTTGGAATGGCTGTTCCACATTACATTCCCAACCAGCCAATGTGTGAGAGAGTGTTTCTATGAATCATCACCAACCTTTGATGTAGTCACTATTTTAAATTTTCATTTCCTATGGATGTGTTGTGATATATTATTGAGTTTTAAGTTTATGTTTCCCTGATGACTAATGATTTTTAATATCTTTTCATGTTCCAATTTGTTAACTATATACCCGCATGTATATCTTCTTTGAGTGACATATCTGTTCATGCCTTTTTACTAATTGCATATTTTGCATATGTATATTGTTAGAGATATGACTTACAAATATTTCACCCACCACCACTGTCTCTAGGTTTTCTACATACTACCTTAACAGATTTTTGTTATATTAAAACTTTTAACTTTAATGATGTCAACTTTTTCTACGTTTGGTTTATTTTTATTAGCATATGTTTTCAGTATACAATAGTTATGTTTAACATATGGAATTGGTACACATGTAAAACACTTGTTAATCCTTTTTTAGTAACCTGCTGCTCTCAGCTCTCCCAGATCCATTCATCTCTTGATTTCTTTCCCTTTTGTAAAATACTATTTACATTTTCTTTCAGTTTCTTAAATTACTCTTTTATACTCTTATTTTTGGTATCATTCATAAAAGCTCTTCAATAAGTCACAGATTTCAACAATTTCTTGCCTAAATTTTCTTTAAAAATTTTATAACTTTACATTTAACAATTACATATATGATATATGTTTACTTTTTGCTTACATGATATAAGGTTTACAACATATTTTCCCTATGAATAACCACTTCCTCTTACATTATTCAGAAGACTATATACTACTTTCAGTTGCATACCTAACTATTGTACTTGTTGAGTGATTATGTATGTTATTGTACATTATACGTGCACTAAACATTTATATATTTATATATGATTATTAATCATATTTTAAATTGCAATTTACACATTTTGCTACTCATATAGAAATACAGCAGATTTTGTGTATTGTTCTTATTTTGCTGAATTTCCTTTATTTTTTATGTATTTAGTACAGGGTCTACAGGATCTTACTACACAGCTTGGTCTTATGGTGATTCTCTTGTTTTGAGCCTCCTAATACCTGGGAATACAGGTGCACACTGCCACATCTAGTCTCAATTGCAGTTTCAGCGTGGCCCTGGGACAGGGAAGGTGCAGCACGCCCAGGGATGAAATCCTGGCCACTGCACTCTCCCTAAGCAGGCACTTTAGTCCCCCAAGCTATTTGGCCAGCCCTATGAATTTACTTTAGTTTTATACAGTTTTGAGAAATTTGTTCACCTGAATGTTTGTTTCAGCGTTGAATATTTCTACTGAGACCAAAATGACAACATGTCAACAGACTTTTACTTTTCCTCTTTCCGTATGTTGTTTTCTTTTTTATGTTTTGGCTCCATCCTCCTCTTTCATTGCTAGGACATATACCCAACACTCAAAATGATGGAAGGAAAGATTTATTTAGCTCACTGTTACTGGAGGTTTCAGTCGATCCTCGGCTGCTTTGAAGGCAGAGTGGCACATGCCAGAGGGCAGCAGTTCATGGCAGTGACAAAGAGTAGAAAACAAAATGGAAGAGCAGCAGCAACAATGGCTATACAAAATAAGTCTGTCTCCCTTAAGTTGCATTCACCCTATCTGCCACAGGCTTTGTATAGTATCCACACCCATAATCCTAGCAGCACTCACACTCATAATCCCGATGTATCATGAGTTAATCACACCTCTAGAAGCCTGCTTCATAATTGCTTGAGGCCTTGGAGGGACAAATCATAACATGTTTGGTAGAGTTGGAGAAGACATTCAGTATTATGTAGAATTAGAGTTACGATACTAGGCTTTAGTTCTGTTAGAATTATTTTTTAAAATAATCTCTTATTTTATTTATTTGTTTGTTTGTTTATTTATTTATTTACTTTTGCCGTACCAGGGATTGAACTCAGGGCCTTGTGCTTGCCAAGCAGGCACATATTCTATTGAGCTCTCTCTCCAGCTCTTAGAATTCTTTATTAAATTTAACAAATCCCCCCTTTGCTAGTTTTCTGAGTTTTTTCATGAATAGATATTAAATTTTATTAATGGATTTTTCTGTAAATTGATATGATTATGAGATAGTTTTCTTTGCCTCTTAATATAGTCAATTACATTGATTATTTCTTTTTTTATTTTTATTTTTTTATTTATTTTTTCTTGTTTCAGAACCTTTGTTTGTTTATTCACTCATTTTTATGGCCGGCTCAGCCCGCCCCGAGGGCAGGGCTGGCGCAGCATGTGGTGCCAGGTATAGAACCGCAGTCCCTGAAGCCACCCAAGCTTCCCCAAGCAGGTGCGTTAGACCACTGAGCCACTCCGCCAGGCCCAACATTGATTATTTCTTGCTAACATTTTACCAGAGTTACTGGCATTTTAAAAACACTAGCATTTAGCATTGTTGAATTTTCCCACTGAAAATTTATTTTCAATTGAAATGATTTCTATTTTCTTTGGATTCTGTTCACCTTAATTTCTTTTTCAATTAAGTTTATTAGTACAATTTACATATACATAATGATCACATTTATTATAAGGAACTTGTAGTTTTTTTTTTTTTTTTTTTTTTTTTTTTTTTTTTTTTTTTTTT
>PVJA010043560.1:0-16679 GCA_004027025.1 Myocastor coypus | reverse complement strand
AGTGCTAGGATTACAGGCATGCACCACCACGCCCGGCATAATTATTTTTTTTAATTTTTTATTTTATTTATTATTTTTATTCTTGTTTCAGAACCTTTGTTTATTCACTCATTTTTATGGCCGGCTCAGCCCGCCCCGAGGTCAGGGCTGGCGCAGCATGTGGTGCCCGGGATCGAACCGTGGTCCCTGAAGCCGCCCAAGCTTCCCCAAGCAGGCGCTGTAGACCACTGAGCCATCCTGCCGGGCCCTATAATTATTTATAATTATAAAATTGAACCAGATGTGGTGGTTCAAATATCCCAGCAATGCAGGAGGCTGAGGCAGGAGGATTGAAAATTTGAGGTCAGGGTGAGTAACTTAGGTAGACCCTGTCCCAAAAATGAGAAATAAAAAGAGATTGAGGTATAGCACCACAAAAAGCAAATAAAATAATATAAACACTATAATTATGTCATAACTAATAGCTATATCATTGTGCTATATTATAATTAAATAATGCATAATATGCAACATTATATAATTATATGTAATTGTGTTTATAATTACATTAGCCATACAATAATTGTTATATATTTTAAAATTTGTTACCTGTTATATAATAATTAAAACTTATTTTATATATTTAATAATAAATATAAATTATATGTTGCTGGCGAGATGGCTCAGCCTTCTAAAGCACTTGCTTAGGCAAGCCTAGGAAACCGCAGGGACCAAAGTTCAATCCCCATCACCACATGCTGTGCCAGCCCCACACCCAGGGCAGACTGAGCCAGCCATAGTAATAATAAAAAAAGAAAAAATGTATTTTAGCCGTGCCGACCCCGCCCTGGGGCGCGCAGAGAGGCAGTTGAGGCTGGGCGTGGCGGCGCGCGCCTGTAATCCCAGCAAACGAGAGGCTGAGGCAGGAGGATGGCCCTGTCGGCCTGGGCTGCAGGACGAGACACCGCTGTCTGAAAAAAACTAAAAGCAAAACAGTACTCCGGTGTTGGTCTAAATGGGGGAGCACGGCGGGCCGCGCTGGGGGGCGCTGGGAACGCCGCCTCCGCCCGCGCCGGGCCCGCATCACTCGCCCCGCCTCCCGCAGGTGTTCATCGCGCAGACGGTGCTGCGGACGCCGCCGGCTGAGAGCGCCTCTGACCAGCTGTCCCGGGCCACCGAGAAGCAACTGCTCATCTACCTGCGCGTGGCCACCTGGAACCAGATCTTGGACCCCTGGGTCTACATCCTCTTCCGCCGCGCCGTGCTGCGGCGTCTACACCCACGCCTCAGTGCGCGGCCGCGGTCGCTGTCCCTGCAGCCGCACCTCGCCCAGGACACCAGGGGGCCACTCTGACTGGGGAAGGAGTGCCCTTTTCCTGCCCGGGCGCTCCCTGGTCCCTGTGCAACCCCATCCCTGCTCTGCCCACTCATCCCTTCCCTACCAGAACTCCCAGGTCTCATTCAGAACCCCCCCCCCACACACACACACACAGCAGAGGAGTTTGGGGACGCCTGGAAGGAAAGATTAGCGACCTCTTTGCATCTCTGCAACCCTACCTGGAGCGGCCCTGCCTAGAACAGATTCAGCGTGCAGGGCATGGATGTCGCGTCCCCAGAGCTGCTTAGGAGGCCGAGGCAGGAGCATTCTAAGCTCGAGCCCAGCCTGAGCAATTTAGCCGTTTAGTGAGAGCCTGTCTCAAAATGTTGAAAAAGGAGTGGAGTGGGGCTGCAGCTAGGTGCTGAGCACTACACCTGGCATGTGCAAGGCTCTGGGCCAGACCCCTAACACGTGAAAAAGTAAATAAAATAATAAATTAAGTGTGTACAGCGAGGGGGCAATCTTCTCTCTTGTCAAAATGTATTCCAAAATTTCTGGCTTTATTTTCCTTCTACCCGAGCTCAGGGGGCTGGGCTTGAACTGGCCTCTCTCCCAGGTGACCCGGCACTTCAGGGTCCATGGACAGCGCCTTGGCTACCACCAGGGCGGGTAGCAAGAGCCAATAAATGACACTTTCCTAGGCCTGTGCCTGCGAACTGCTGAAGAGGGTACTTGGCATGTAGTGGGCACAGGTGTTGGCCAGCTCCCCCACCGCTGCCCCTGCGCCCCCCAGGACCATGGCAGGACACTTGTCGCAGGGTGTGAGGAGCCTTTATTCACAGGGCGCTCTGCCCGAGGGTACAGAAGCCAGTGCCTCATCCTGCCTCGTTTCCACACATTGGATCCACTTACAAGTCCCTGGGCAGGCGCCTGAAACCAAATCTTGTTTCCACGAGCCCCTCCTCATCAGCTGCATAAGGAGGTCACCTGCTGCAGTGTGGGGGTTCAGGCTGGGCGCGGCTGCAGGAGCCAGCCATGATGTCATATTTGGAGGGGGACTGAGGAGGGACACTCCACCCCCAGCTGGGGATTCAAGGGGTTGGAAACTCAGGAGGCTCCCCCTGGGGAGAGGTCAGAGGTGATGGATACAGGTGGTGAGGTGAACCTTGGAGGTCCCAACTGTGGCTTGGGAGAGATGGGGGGCTTTTGGGGGGTAGAGGAAGCTGCTGGGTGGGGGAGCAGGAGGGAGGCTGAGGAGCTTGGGAGAGTGCCCCCGCTGGCCTGTGCTCCTGATACTGGGTCAGGAGACCAAGGCTGGGGCCCCGGCGCTTTGCTGGCTGCGGGGGTTAGAACTCTGGGGATCTGGCTCTGCTCAGGAGTCTGGGGCTTCAGCCCACTTCTAGAGCTGATCTGGATCCTAGAACTGGCCTGGGTTTCAGGACTGAGCCGGGTTTCTGAGCTGGTTTGGTTTGTAGAGCTGGCCTGGCTGTCGCAGGGGACTCGAATTCCCGGGCTGGGCTGGGTTCTAGAGTGGTGCTGGGTTCCAAAGCTGGGCTGAGCCCCAGGGCTGGACTGCATCACCGAGCTAAGGTAGGCTCTGGAGGTGGGCTGGATTCTCGAGCCAGCCTGCGCTCTGGGGCCGAGCTGGGCTCTAGGACTGCTCAGAGTTCTGGAGCTGCATTGGGTTCCAGAGGCAGGTGGGGTCCTGGAAGTGGGCTGAACCCCTGCCCTCACCTGGGGACCTGGGCTGGGCTGAGCTCTGCGTACCTGCTTCCCTGGGTCTGACCGAATAACCGAGCTGGCAGAGGTTGTGGCCTGGAGCCGCTGTCCGGAGTGCGGCAGGGTTTGAGAGCTGGGAGGAGCACCAGAGCCTGCGTGGCACTGGGTCCTGGGGCTGGGCCTGCTTTCTGCTCCACCTGGGGTGTCGGAGCCTGGGTCTAGGGCAGTGCTGGTCTGTGTCCCGGGACTAGGGTGGGTTCCAACTTGTAGCTGGTCTTGGGAGCACAGCTGAGTCTCAGGCACTGACTGTGTTTTGAAGTTGGGTGGCTTTTCAGAACCAGTTTGTGCTCGAGAACTGAACTGACTCCTGGAGCCTGGTGGGACGCTGCCTGGGCCAGACTGAGCTCTGGAGGTCGGCCAGGCCTTGAGGTCAGTCTGGGTCCCAGAGTCATTGGTCTGGGTCCTGGAGCTGGCTGGTGTTCTGCAGGGAGTGAGGGGCTCAGAGCCAGCCCCAGTCCTGGAGCCAGGCTTTCCTTCAGAGACTGAGGGTGCTCCAGAGATGGGCTGAATTCTGGGGCTGGGCCTGGCTTCGTCAGTCGGCTGTGCTCTGGGGTTGGGCCTGGCTGTGTCAGTCGGCTGTGCTCTGGGGCTGGGCCTGGCTGTGTCAGTTGGCTGTGCTCTGGAGCTGGGCTCTGTCACAGAGCTGGCCGCACTGCTGGAACTGGCCAAGAGTGCAAGATGGGGGTAGGCAACTTCGAGCGACGGCCGAGGTTTGGGTTGGGACTGCTCGGTAGGGTGGCTCTGACTCCTGGGACCACCTTGAGTTCCAGAGCTGGCCTGGTGCTTGATGTTCTCCTGGCTTCTGGAGCTACCCAGTACCCCAGAATGGCCCTGAGTGTCTGGGTCAGGCTGGGCCACGGGGACTTCTTCAGCTCTGGACTCAGGGTGAGATGTATGGCTGGGCTCGGCCTCAGAGATGGATTGGTTGCTGGAGCCAGCGCTGATCTCTGAACTCGACTGGATCTGAACACTTCTCTGGGTTCCAGAACGTGGCTTGATGTCGGGGCTCAGCAGCTTCATGGAGATGATCTTGGTCTCAGGGCTGAGCTGGGCTCCAGAGCTAGCCGCGGTCTCAGGGCTGGATTTGGTCTCAGAGCCTGGCTGGGCTCTGGAGCAGCGGTTGGTCTCGGGGCTGAGCTCAGTTCTGGAGCCAGGCTTATGTCCAGACATAGGCTGGGTTCCAGAAGTGGGCTTGGGCTCAGGGCTGGATTTGGTCTTGGAGCCTGGCTGGGCTCTGGAGCAGGGCTTGGCCTCAGCTGCTGGCTGGCTCTCCAAGCAGGGCTGTGGTGTAGATGAGCTGGGTGAGATTTCCAAACTAAGCTGGCTTCTGGAGGCAAACCTGGCCTTGGAGCTCGGCCAGGGCCCGGCACTAGGGCAGGGCTGGGGTGGGGTGCTGGGCTCTGGGCTGGGGCTGCGCTGGCTCCCCTGGCACACTAGCCACAGGCCTCCCTGGCCTCGCCAATGGCGGCCCACACCTCCACCACAAACTCGTCTGGGAAGGCGAACTCGCCTAAGACGGAGTCTAAACAGCTCGCAAACTCCTGGACGCTGGCTGTCTTCTTGGAAGTCTCTACCATGGTGGATGCTGCAAACCAGGCACGGGAGGCAGGTGAGGGTGCTCCAGGACCCCACTTCCCCAGGACCCCAGCCTCCACCCACTGCCACCCCTGGGTACCCCTGGCTTACCCTGGCCCCTTACCCAGCTCAGGGTCTCGGATGCCCATATAGCTTTCCAGCAGGTCATCCACCTTCCGGGACGCCTCCTCCTCAAACTCACTGGGCTGGGTGTAGTGGAGAGCAGGGAGTTAGGGGCTCCCACCCTGCAGCCGTCCTCCTAGTACCCCTTAGGAACAGCATATGCTCCAGAGCCACTGCTACACCAGCCTCTCAGCAAAGCCACCTTCCCAAGTAGGGAAACAGGCTCTGAGAAAAGGATCTTTTTTTTATTTGTGGCACTGGGTATAGAACCCAAGGGTCAGCCGGGCGTGGTGGTGCATGCCTGTAATCCCAGCACTTGGGAGGCTGAGGCAGGAGGATTGGTGCGAGTTCGAGACTAGTTTTTCTTTCTTTTTTTTGTGGGGGGTACCAGGACTCGAACTCCTGACCTCATGCTTGTCAGGCAGGCGCAGAGCCACTGAGCTATATCCCCAGCCTCTGTTTTCTAATTTTGAGACAGGGACTCACTAAGTTGCTAAACTGCCCAGGTTGAGCTTGCATTGCCACCCTCCTGCCCCAGTCTCCCAGAATGCTGTGATGACAGCCGGACAGCACAACCACCACCACCCCGCCCAGGACCTTTCTTGTCACTCACCATTTCCTCCACAGTGGCAGCACCCCCAGAACGCAACCGCAGGGTCTCCCTCCCACTGGTCACCTTGGCTTCCACAGGATATTTGCTGCCCCGACTCCTCTGGCCAATCATATCTGGAGGGGACAGAGAGGGGTCGTGAAGTGCTCCGGATGTAGAGGACCCAGCTCTGTAAACTCTGGGGAGCCAGTAGCTGAGCCTTTCTAGAACAACCCTGCCCTTCAGATCCATGGGAGAACTTTTTAAGTTTTCAGTGTGGGGGTCTGAACTCAGGGCCTTTACACTGGGCTCCATCCTGAGCCCTTTTTATTTATTTTCATTTGGACACACAGTCTTGCTAAGTTGTTACATTGTCCAGGCTGAGGTCAAACCTGCTATGCTCCTGCCTCAGCCTCCCAGAGTTCTGGGATAACAGGTGTGTACCACCATACCCAGCCCAGGTAGTGACTCTTTAGAGATCTCTGTGGAGATTCTAGTCCTCCCAAAATAAGTTGAGTCCAGAACTACTTATAACAGGACAGCGCTAGAGACAGCACCCCAATTCTGTTCCCCCAGGATGGCTGCCCAAACCTCCTTCCTGCTCTTGAACTGGCTCTAAGACCCAACTTGTGTTGGAGAGTCAGTCCAGGGAAGCCCAACGGCAGCACTCGCCTTTCCTTACTTTTACAGGGGCTTTCAGAGTTCTTAGCCATAACCCGGTGCTAGATGGAGAGCCCAGGGCTACCCAGTCTACTGCGGCCTCCTAGACTCGCCAGGGCAATTCCAGAACTTCCTGCTTTAGAACAGCGCCCCCTGAAGGCCTTCGATAAGATGACGAGGGAAAACCGGCCCGCTGTTTCCTTCACTGGCAAAGTCAAGATTAAAACAAACGACAAAACCGATGCAGCCAGGCGTGATAGCCCTTGCCGGTCATTCCAGCACTCCAGAGGCTGAGGCAGGAGGATTGCCTCCAGTTTGAGGTTAACTTGGACTACACAACAAGATCCTGTCTCAAAACAAAACAAATAAAGAACCCCAGCCACCTACCTCCATCCATGTCACAGAGTGGACCTGGGCACTTCTCTGTCCTGTCCCTTCTGCTCTGGTCAACCTCCATCCCTCCTCCACAAAGAAACCTAACAATCTAACTTCCACAGCTGCTCCTTCTATTGTCCCCTGGCCCCACTGTCCAGCCGCATCCCTACCCACAGGTCACTGGTCCCTAGTGGCCTCACCGAAAGCTCTCTTAGGCTGCACCAGGCGCAGGGTGAAGGGCTGGGACTTGGGGAGCTCCCGGAGCATCTTGGCCACTTCGTAGTGGCGGCACCCGACGATGGAGTGATCATTGATGGCCTCGATGCTGTCCCCCACGCACACGGTCTCGATGCGATTGATGATGCTGCCTTCCTTGATCCTCTGAGGGCACCCACGGCATCCCCCGCTAACTCAGCCACCTGCTTTGGGTCCCTAGAGCCCCCCGGGGACATCACACACACACCCCGGCCTGTGCACTTGTACACCAACTCAGCCACACGACTTGAGTCCCCAGACCGGCCCGCGGCAACCGCCCCGCGCGCATGCGCACACCTTGATGAAGGCATAACCAGCCCCGTTGTCAGTGATGGTGAGTCCCAGCGCGTCCTCGGTCTTGGTGACCTCTACCTCCTTTGTCTCGCCGCGCACATGGGCAAAGATGAAGTCCTCCAGCCCTATCTGTCCCCCCAGCAGCTTCTGCATGTCCACTTTGTGGCTGTTGAGGGTACAGAATAAGATCTGCCCGGGAGAGGCGAGCCTGCGATCAGCCACAGCGCCTAGCCAGCCCTTTTGCCATGTTGTCTGCCCCAGACACTCCTGGGGTACGGGTGCATGGGCCTGATGGGGAAACTGAGTCTCAACAGGTGCAGAACTAGCCCAGGCTCCCAGCAGCCGAGATCCCAGCCCACGTTTTTGAAATGGCAGGACTAAAGCCGGATGTGGGGGAGCACGCTGGGAATTTCAGCACCGAGGCAGGCTGAGGCAGTAGGACCACAAGTTAGAGGCCGGTATGGGTGATTTAGCTAGGCACTGTATCGAAATAAAAAAATAAAAATAAAAAGGGCTAGAGATACAGCTTAGAGGTAGAGCACCCTGGGCTCAATCCTGAGTAAGGAGAAGAAAGGGAGAGAGGAAAGAAAGAGGGAACAATGAGGGAAGGGAGGAAAGGGAAAATAGAGGAGGAAGGAGGGAGGGAACCCCTAGAGTAGAGGAGAATGAATAGGAGGGTGCAGGCTGTAGAATGGTAGCCATCTCCCCGGCTACCATTCAAAACCCAGTTTTTCAGGGAGCTGAAACTTAGTGGGGCCTTCCAGGGACTTCTGGGGGCACCAGGCTGGACCAACCCTGGCCAGGCCTTTCCACCTGCTGCGCCTGGGAGCACCCGCCTGGGCGCTTCCGGGAATAGGGCTTCACTTCCAGCTGGGTCCCGGAAGATGTGCCAGGTCCCTAGCCCAGAGCCTCCCATCTCTTACGGGGTGCTCCAAGGCGTCCCTGGGACGCGGCGTCTAGGATCTGAGAGGCGCTGCTCTGAGATCGGGGGAGCCAGCCTGTTTCCCTCCTGGAATCCTGAGATACAGGAATCTGGGGATCCGGAAAGCAAGGTCTCCCGTCTAGGGTCCAGGATCCACCCGTGTCTGTCTCCCCCCACCCCCCGGGATCTTCACCTCGGTGGGCGCGATCCCGAAGGCCTCGGCGATCTTGGCGTAGAGCTCGCGGACGTTGGTGAAACCCTCGATCTTGCCCGTGGGGCTGCCGTGCGCCAGCTGCGTGCGGAAAACCAGGCGCGGGCGCGCGCGGGGGGCGGCGGGGGGCTCGGCGGGGGAAGGCGGGGGCGCGGGGGCACGTGGGGGATCGGCGCCGCGGGGCTCGCGGGCCGCGGCGCTCTCCATGGCGGGAACTCGGCGCCCACCCGGGCCGCTGCTCCTGCCGGATCTGCCGCTTCCTGCAGCCTCCCCTCCTCCAGCTCCGGACGCGACAGCCGAGCCACCGCCGGGTAAAGGGATCCGGGAACCCGAGCCGCCCGGGAAGGTGACACCGCGGTGCGGAGGGGGGCGCGGGCCCCAGGTGTCCAGGCCCTGCCAGGCCAGCTGTGCCCTCCCCAGGGACTCCTGGCGTCTGTTGGGGCCTGAGCCGAGGACCTAAGAATGACAAGGATCACAAATAAGGTCGCTGGCCTCTGTGGCGCCCCAGGCTCACGCGCTGTCACTCTTTGCTAAGTGACCATTCTATCATTCCCGCAACCTGAAGATGGGGTGGGAAGGTTAGGCTGCTATAAAGTGAATAGCATCCCAGTCCCTCCTCGATCCACAGCCCTCTATGGCTCCCACTTTCCTTAAAGAAAAAGTCCAGGTTGCCCTGGCAGCCCATGAGGCCCTGCACGACCTCCCTCTACCGTAGCCACATAGGCCTCCTTGCAGCTCCTCAACGCCCGGCACCATGCAGTCCCGGGATCTTTCACAGCTCTGCGTTATCCACTCCCTCAAGGCTCAGGTCTTTGCCCGAACACCACCTGCTCTTTCCACCTTCCAGTGTTTCCTCAGCTTCATTGTTTACGGTCCCAGCGTGAGGTGCATCGCCTCTCGCACCTCTTCACTTTGAGCCCTGCCCATGGCCCTGGCTACAAGAGTAGCTCCAGGAGGGCAGGAATTGGTGTCTTTTCTTCTGGGGCTGGACTGCTGTACACTGCATCTAGTAAGCAGGTGCTCACGTTGAGGAGGAAATGAACGGATCCCTAAGGCACAGAGGGACCAGGACCCTATAAAAATCCCCTGGGCATGCAGCACTGGAAACATTTGAGGATTCCATTAAAGTTCCTAGGGAGGACCTGCACATGGTGACACATGCCCGTCATCCAGTACTCAGGAGGCTGAGGCAGGAGGATTGCCACGGTTTTGAGGCCACCCTGGGCTACAGAGTGAGTATAAGGCTAGCTTGAAGTATATAGCAAGACCCTGACTCAAACAAAAACAAAGAAAAACTCCTACACAGGGATTATGGCTCACAAGACTATTTCTCTTTGATAAGGTCTAAAGACCTACTTGGAGGAAGGGACCATAGAGCTACAGGGGTGGGATTTGAGCAGGGGCTGGGCTCAACAGTTTGGGAGGGCAGAGCTAGAGGGTAGGGCTGACTATAATGTAGCACGTTTTGAGGACACTGTGTTCAATGAGATGCCCACATAAATCCATGGACAGGAAACGCCTCGGAAAGGCAAGGTCTGAGACAGGAAGTGACCTCATGGGTGTCACAGCTGGGGAGTGGGTGGCAGCTCATGGGGACTAGATTTCTTCTGCATTAATGAGAAGATGCTAGAATTATGTAATAGTGACAGCTATACGACAGTAAATAGACTGTCTCTGAGTTGCGTATCTCTACACAGCTGAAAAGTTTATGTTCTGGGAAGTCTTTCTGCTAGGAAAAGGTTTCTTATACCAGCCTGGAAAAGCTACCCAAAGGGAGTCTGCATGTGGTGGCGCACACCTGTAATCCTAGCACTTGGGAGGCAGGAAACAGGAGGATTGCTGAGTCAGAGCTGCATAGTGAGACCCTGCACAAGAAAAGCTACCCAAAAGGTAAATTATGGCCAAGTCCCTCCCACCAGGGTCAGTACCCCCCTGCCATGCCACATTGGGAGGGGAAGGACACTAATGTCCCCACCTGGCTATGAATCTGGCCAAATGTGGGCCTCAGTTTTCCTATCTCAATGTAAGAAGGAAGGTCTGGGGGTCCCAGCAGGGCAGTGGTGGAGGTCACAGGCCCAACTTCCAGCTGGTCCACACCAATAAGCCACACGCACAAGCTCGAAATGCAAATTCTACAAATTTTATTTTAAAAGTCTGGATCTGGCAGTGGGAAGGATCTGTCTCTTGCCTCCAGAAGAGTTGTTGCCCAGTGTGACCAAGGGAGATCAGCACCCCTAGGCTCTGCCAACTTGAGAACTGCCACCAGGGTCTTCCGGTTGTGTAGTCAGCATGCAGCTTTTGTGGTGAGGAGTTCTGGGGGTGCAGGGAGCCCCTAGGCAGCCCTCTCATGGGCTTGCGCTATGGGTCCTATGACTGCCTCAGGGCCTGGGAATCCCTCTGGGCGCTGCAATCCTGGGGTTTCACTTTCTCTCCAGGGATCAGTGCTTTTTCTGGGGCTTCTAGGGCTGAAGTTGAAGGGTGCTGAAGAGATTTAGTTTTAGGGGGGCTGGAGCCCCCAAGGTGCAGGATGGGGCCTGGCCCCATAGGGTGGGCCCCCAGCCTCTCCTCTATCAGTCAGGCAAAGGGTGGGCCAAGCACAGTGCTGCTCCTCAGCTCTGTAAGCACTGGGGCCTACAGGTGCTCGCTGTAACAGAGAAAGGGGGAGCAACAGTGACCCCATCATCCTCTGCCCAGGCCCAACTCAGGGACTCTCAAGGCCAAACTCCCCTAGCACATCCCAGGGCAGGGCCTGAGTGGTGCCCCTGACCTGGTGGGCAGCTGGGCCACACCATGGGAAGCCTCAGGGAAGCTCTGGTCTCCAGAGGGTCTGGCCAAAGGGATGGGGGGGCTCCCTCAGCAGTCCCTTCCTCATGCTCCCCAGGTGCTATGGCCAGGGAAAGCCCACATGCCCAATTCATCTGGACCCTTCAGTCTGGCTCAAGCAGCCTCGGGCTGGGCACCTGCTGCACGCACCTGGCAACCTGGGCCAGGATCTCCTTGATGCGCACGATGAGGCTTTCGTGCCTCGAGGGGTCACGCTCAATGGCGCCGTGCAGCCGGGCCATGTAGAAGTCCAGGGTACTGAGGGTTGGGGTTTCTCCAGTGCCTGTGGGAGACCATGGGGGGAGGGGTTAATCAGCTGGCAGAAAGAGGGGTCCCCAGGTCCGCAAAGCAGGAGTATTGGTAAGGGATTATGTTGAGTGCCCAGGCCAACTGGTAGCGGGGCTCAAAGGAGCCAGGACAGGCAATGGTAACAATTCCGGGCTGTCAAGGGAGGGAAGCTAGGTGGGCAGCGACGATGCTGGGTCCTAGGCAGAGATGGGGCTTTGAGGACTGCGGAGAGGGCGTGGCCAATGGTGGAGCTTTCAGAGTGACAGTGAGGAAGATGCAGTCAGTCACGGGGACAGGGAAAGGGGTGGAGTCAAAGTAGTTGCAGGGGCGGGGCGTAAGGAGCCGGAGCTAGAAGAGACCGGGCGAATGCAAGGACTTGGCCTAGTGAGGGCCGGACAGAACTCGGCTGGGGTCGTGGCTCAAGGAAGGTGCCGCAGAGCTGGAGGGGGAGGGGTTCGCTCAGGGGCGGAGCTCGACAGTTAAGGGAGGGCGGGGTTTGGGGTTGAGGCTGGCGGCTGCAAGGCTCACCCGGCACCGGCAGCGAGGCAAAGCTGGCAGTGAGAGCCTGACGCACGGCCTGGAGCTGCTGCTGCAGGGCTAGGGTCCGCCGCTCCTCCAGCGCTAGCTCCTGCTCCAGGCGCTCGCGCGCACTGCTCATGCTCTGCGTGTGCCGCTGCAGCACAGCATTCTGCTCCTCGAAAGCCACGTTCATCTTCCGCAGGCGTCGCAGCTCCGCCTCCCGCGCTGCGGGTCCGGGAAACAGTTGGAGTCCCACGCACTCTTCGTGCCTGTCCTGCCGTGCGTTCCCAAGCCCTCTGCTTCCGACTCCCAAGTTAAGGCAAGCTCTTGGGCTTTGGAACTGAAGCAGCCCCTTTCCTTTGTGCCCAAAATTGCCTCACCTTTGTTTTGGTCCAGAAATTCTTCGGTAAAGATGGGGACATCGAAGGTAGAGAAGCCATCGCAGTCCCCACCCTGGGACAACGGGACCAGGTGGCAGTGTCTTCCAGGGGATAGGCACACCCCCTGGAGGTTCCCAAGCCTGGGAGGGAGGGACTCCGAAGTGGACCAAGGCTGCCCACTTGCGCCCCAGGGCCGGTCCCGACTCGTGAGGGGGTCTAGATACCTCCAGCTACTCTCAGCTGTTTCCATACCTTGTGTCCATTCAGGAGCGTGTTCATGAGCCCTGAGCCGGATTCCTCTGGGGGCATGAAGGGAGACAAGTCAGCCTCTCAGGTTCCTGGGCTACCCTCTATGCCCCATCCCTCCCCTGGTCACACTGGTGTTCCTGGGTCGCTCTGGGACTCCTACTGGGCTCTGGGCAGTGGGGAGGGGTTTCTTTCCCAGGGTGGAGAGTCGTGCCCACTGGGTGGCGAACCGCCTACCTTTCTTAATCTTCTTCTCCTGGATCTTCTCAGTGCACATCTTATAGGCCTCGGACTGCTGGTAGGCTCGCAGCTCCTTCATATACTGCTGCTTCTCCCTCTCTGCCTCGTCCAGGTACCGCTGTGGGAAGTGAAGAGCAGTACCCGAGATAGGCTCAGTTCTGATGGGAGGCCCCTAACACCAGGACCCCGTCTGCATCACCCAAATCTGCCTGTTCTTTGCCGGCACTGCACCTTCCACAGCTTCCTATGCCTTCAGTCGCGGCCTCCTTAACGCTCACAGCCTTGCCGCCAGCAGCTGGGCACATGACTCCCAGGGCCTCTCCACCTCACCAGCCCCTCAGCCTTGCTGACACCTGGCTTGCCTTGTACACTATTTCTGCCCATGGAAATCCCACGCGAAGCAAGCATAAAACCATGGGGGGCCAAAGGAAACATTTCCTTAATGTTTTGGAACTTCCTTACTTTCGGTGATAAGGATTGAATTCAGGGACTTGGCCCTGAGCTATACCCTCAAACCTTTAAAAAAAATCCCAGTACTGGGGAGGCTGAGGCTGAAGCATCATTTTGAGTTTGAGACCAGACTGGACTTCAGAGTAAAATGGTCTCAAAAAGACAAAAAAAAAAAAAAAAAAAAAAAAAATTACTCTGGGTGTGGTAGTGCAGGGGTGTAGTCCTAGCACTCCTGAGCCTGAGGCTGAGGTAGGAGGATCACTGAGAGACCTCGGCCAGGCTATATTATGCAGTGAGTTCAAGATTAGCAGCCTGTACTACAAAGTGTTCTCTTTTAAAAAAAAGGCTTAAGAAATAAACTTTAAGAATTTCACCTGTGAGACAGGTGCATGCCTGCAATCCCAGCACTTGGGAGACTGAGGCAGGAGGATCAGTGCGAGTTTGAGGCCAGCCTGGGCTACAAAAGTGAGCTCAAGGCCAACCTGAACTGCATATCGAGACCCTGTCTCAAAAGACAAAAAAAAAAAAAAAAAGCACCTGTGAAGCTAAGCATTATGGCACATGCCTATAATCCCAGCACTCAGGAAGCTAAGGCAAAAGGATCACCATGAGTTTGTGGGCTACACACTGAGTTCAAGGCCAGGATGTCACCAAGTCACTAAATCACCCAGGCTGGGCTGAAACTTGGAATCCTCTGCCTCAGTCTGGGATGCCAGGTGCGAGCCACCAAACCCAGCTTAGATCTGTCCATTGGTCCTGCAATTTTAGCTCTCTTCTCACCCACTGCTAACTGTTGCCAATCTGGGTGTGGCTCATATTCCAGAAAAGATGGACCCTCTCTGCTCCTGACAGAGGGGTGACGGCTGTCTGAGCATTGGGCCAGGGGTCAGTGGCCCTGCTGTCCCCACCTGCTTTTCTGCTGGCTGAAGCTTGCTCCACTCGGCGCCCAGCATCTTTGTGATCTCCGGGAAGGGTAGGTCTGGGTGTCGAGTGCGGATTTGCTCACGCCTCTCGTTCAGGAAGCGCACGTAGCCTGTGACGGGTGCCTTGGGCCCATTCGGCAGGATCTTCTTCCGCTTCTTGCCCTTTGGCCAGCCTCGTTTCTTCACTGGCTGTAGAATCAGGCCACCTCATTGCGTGGGGCCTGAAGGGCTGGGGGGCCTTGGGTGTATGGGTGGGGCTAGAGGGTGGGCGGGCCCTAGCTGGGAGAAAGGGCTGCAGTATGGTCTGATCAGGGACTAGGCCTTGGGAAATTGGAGGAGTCCGAGACTATGAGTAGTCACAGATACTACAACTGGGCTGAGCCCAAGGATGAGCAGGTTGGGGTGCGGGTGGCCTCTGGCCTGCAGGTGTGGCTTCTTTTGGAGGAAGTGGGGTGCTGCCCAACCAGGTGAGCACTGCACGGTGGATGAACCACCACCAATAGGTAGACGTGGTCCACACTTGGGACTAGATGGCGCCTATTAGGAGTGTGGCATCTCCCAAACTGAGTGGAATCTCTGGTTGGACCCACTGATTAGTGGCAGTGATAGGGCCAGAAGAAATTCAAATATAGCCAGGCAGGCCTTCAAGGCATAGGACGGAAACTCACCTCCTCCTCATGGGTGCCCTTGTCGCCGGCACGAGGAGCCTCGCCGCGCTCCTGCTTGACAGCCACCACAAAGCCCCCATGCGGACCCGGAGTCTTGCCGCCTGTAGCCCTGGGGCCATGGTACACTAGGGTCACTCTAATCCCTGGAATCTTTCCAACCCCTAAGCCCAACCTTAGTGTTCACAGACCATGGATCACCGAGCTGACAGCAGGGAGAACAAGTCCAAGTATAGGGAGGTCTGAGGGTTCGAGATGCAGAGGTCAAGATGAGATTAGGGTCGACAGTCAGGGGTCCTAGGGGAGGACTGGAGCCCAGGACTAGGCACCACTGAATGGACTTGGGGGAGAAGTACCAGCGGGGACCCCGATCCAGACTGGGAAGGTCAAGACCTTGGGGTCCTGGAAAAGACTGGAGACTCCCTGACCCACATTGGGACCAAGACTCTGGGGTGCAGGCTGAAACAGTGACCCAGAAACAGCATCGAGGACCCCCTGCTGGGGAGACCAAGACCCTTGCGTGTACTAGGGTGCAGGGCAGGGCCGCGAGGACCCCTGGTCCAGGCTGGGGAGCCTAGATCCTGGGAGGTGGGGTCCCGGGGAAGCACCCTGGGGCCCCTTATCTAAGTTTCGGGGCCTGTGTAGGCTGGAGAGAAGATCCGAGATATATATCGTGGGGTTCCCTTGACCCAGATTGCTGGGGCCAAGATCCTGGGGTGCAGGATCGTGCACTCACACGGAGGCCGCTCCAGGGTGCTTGGGACCGTGGGACATGGCCGCACCGGGCCGGACCTGAAACACAGAAGCAGGCTGAAATGAGGGCGCCCCAAACTCCCAATGGGGGTGCCGTCCCCACCCCGACCAGTGTCCCGAACACCAGGCCTGGGGATCCTAGGCAGCCAGATCCGGGGGCGGGGAAGCCCTCGAAGGCGGGCGCCCCAAGATTCCTTTGTTGAGCAATACCTCCAGGAGATGCTGGGATAAACTTCCTTCTCTCCGACCTGCAGGACCCTGCCCTGACTCTGGGACCCCCGCGCCCCTGTTCCCCTCGTGGGGCCCCGAGTTCCCAGACTGTTTTCACCTCCAAAGAAACTTTCCCGGACCTTTCCACTGCGGCGATGTGCCAACCAACCTCTCTGAGCCCGCCCCTGCCGGCTTCCCCGCCCCTCTCCGCCCCCAGCACGCTAATGACCGCCTCTGCGACCTGTGCTATTGGATAAGGCCTCATCTTAGGGTGTGGTCATGCAGATAAAGGTTAGCGCGCCCAGCGATGATTGGCTGAAGAGGCTGCAGGCCTCTAGGGCGGGAGGGAGGGAAAAAAGGCTGGCGGTGCGTCAAGTTCGGCTGCGCTCGGTCGTTCTCTGGGCCAATCCTAGGCATTTAGGTGCCCAGCCGGGTGGAGCCTCTTAAGGGGCCAGTAGGCTACGTGCTGACTCCTTCTCCCCAGTAGAAGGCGATACTCCCCGCCCTCCAGGATCTGGGGACCAGCCTCTCTGAGTTGGGCCCCGCCTTAGTTGCCATGGGAATAGCCTTCCGTAGCTGGGGATGGAGTTACTGTCCAGAGTCGCCAAGCTGTAGGGAGAGCAAGGTGAACCTGTTAGCATCCTGCCAACGCAGAGTTTCAGGGAGGAGTTTCCATTTATTCATTTAACAGAACCTCTTGCGTCTCTCCCAGGACTGTCTTAAGGACTTTTGGACACACAACCTCAGCTTTCCCTCCTATGCAAAGAGCACGTTCACTTAGCAGGATGTACAGCCGGGAGAGCCCAGGAGGCTGTGAAGCCAAGACACAGATCTGGGTCAGGCTGGGGCTGGAAGCGTTTGGAAAAGATGATATAACTGAATCCAGAGCTTTCTCACTGAGTTCCATGCAGCTTCTTCCAGCAGGTTTGAGACAGAGTCTAGCTGAGTTGCCGAGGCCAAGCTTGAATTTGAGATCCTCTTGCCTCAGCCTCCTGAGTGCTGGGATAGCAGATGTGCACCACCAAGCCTGGCATAATTTTTCTTTTATGCTTCTTCTTCTTCTTCTTCTTCTTCTTCTTCTTCTTCTTCTTCTTCTTCTTCT
>PVJA010043559.1:0-16691 GCA_004027025.1 Myocastor coypus | reverse complement strand
GGGTATGACCACAATGTTCAGGCTTTGGAGCTGACTGTCTGGGCTGGGAAGTAACCATGGTCTTAAGGTTGGTAAATTCTTGAGGGTGGTGGGAATTGCACACACAGGGCAGATGCAAATCCTCTGTAGGGACTATTTGAAAATGTGGTTGGCACAACCCAGTTGGGAGAAGGAGGTGACTAATACTTTCTGGAAGTTCCCAGCTGCAGGCTCTCTTTTAAGCCTTAACCCAGGTGTTATAAAGATAACACACAGAAACCTGGAGCCTTCACTTCTCTTTTCCCTTGGGAACTCTTGTGGAAAATTAAAGTGCTTGACTGAAAAAGGGCTTCAAAACATTGTGGATGATGTGGTGCCAATTAATTTTCAGGCCCCATGTTGCCAAATGCAAGTGGTAGATTGTATTATCAAGTGATCTGCTAGTAGAACACTTCAATTTTCTAGACAAAAATAAGGTCCCAAAAAGGGAAGTGGCTTGATAAACATCATGCAGCTTATTGGAGCCCAAGGTTTCCTATATACCCAAATCTCAGGAGGTAGAGAGACATTTAATAGGCAGAGAAAGGGGAGGAGCATCAGTGATTGTAGAATGCATAGTGTGTCCCAAACTGGAAGGGTGACTTGAGTTTTCAAAGTACTATAAAAATACAGATCTTTATCCCTTTTTCTAAAAATTCTGGATAGGCAGGTCTAATGGGGACCTGGGACTCTGTATTTTTGGCAGGTGTCTGAGTCATCATTCTTGTTATCAGACAAGTCTGAGGAACAGACAGGGGACATGGGAGATGAGGAACTGGCTGTGAATCAGCCTTCCTGTCTGAGAAGCAAAGTGCTTCTTTCATCTTGGTTGTACATTTTCAATGGTAGAATAAGGACAGTAGGTAGAATAAAGGTATTATTCCATGGACAGCTGACATTGTTCCCTGGACAGTTTTGGCTATTGAAACTCAAATAATTATCCTTTTGATGGGAGTGGGTACCATGATAAGGTTGATCTAGAAATGCAGGAACCCAGGTGAGGCATGGTTTGTACCTGTAGTCTAGCTACTTAAGAGGGTAAGATGGGAGCATTGCTCAAACTCACAAGTTTAAGAGCAACATACTCTGGCACATCTTAAAAATCAGGGGATCAGGGCCAGAAGATAGCTCAGTGAACTGAGAGCTTGCTTAAGTAAGCACAGGGGCCAGGGTTTGATCCCTGGTACTTCATGCTACTCAGGCCCTGTCACTCAGCAGGATTTGCCAGTGATGGAGTCTGGGTGGGAGCTGCACGCCTATATTCTCAGCACTAGGGAGGCAGAAAACAGGAGGATCACTACTAGTCTGAGCTGTAGTGAAACCTTACACACACACACACACACACACACACACACACACACACACACTCATAAAACCTAAAAAAATCAGGGAATCCATCCATCAATCAAACAAACAAGAAGACAAACAAAAAATGAAGAATGGATCTCTTGAGAAGGAGAGATGGGGTTACTGAGCTCCCTCTCAGAAGGCTTAAACTCGCTTCCAGGCAGCAAGAATGGTTTCAGCAAGGCTTGAGAGTGCATATGGGCTTTGGATGGGCACAAACCTTCCAAGGGTCATGTACTGAGTTCCCTTGGCCACCATCCCCTGCTACACTTCAGGGTGATGAGTGATGAGAACAAAAAAGAGCTGGAATCCTTGCTGCCTCCCTTTTAGACTTTCTGTGTTGTGTCAGGGCCTGCAGAAGATACTACAATGTACTATTTTGATCATTCTAGCCAGCAAAAGATGCAAGAAGTCAAGCTACTAAATAGTCTGTTTTAGTATGATGGAAGGATTGGAGAAGTTGTTGGAGTTTCTACCTATGCTTGTCTCATTACCTCTCTGAAATTAAACAGACTCAGTTCATAAGCCTTGTAGAACATGCATGCAAAAGGCTTGACGTGGTGAGAGGTCCATGCTCTGCACTCAGCGAATTGCATGTATGGTTTCTCCACCACGAGCATCAGCTTCAGCAGCCGATGAGTCTTCTATACCGTGCACTCTGTATCCTTCTAATCGATGCTCCCCTCCCACACCCACCTGCTTAGCAGTGGATCGGGGTGCGGGCTGTGAAAGGGTCTCCTCACTGGGCTGATAGTCAAGAGCTGAGCCGACTATTCTGATTCCATTTTGGGATTTAGATTTGGGATCTAGCTGGGAAAGAGGATAAGGAAGAAGCATGGAAAGAAATAGAGATACCCTGAGCCAGGGTGCTTGGGGACCCATGAAAGAAGGGAAGAAACAACAGAGGTATCTCTGCTGGTTACCAGAGGGCAGGCCCTGGAAACTACCATGCCAAGTTCTGGACCAGGGATGGTGCTAAAATTTGAATGTGTCTCTCAAAAACTCATGGCTGGCATTTGCCTGTAATCTCAACTACTTTGGAAGTGGAGATAAATTTAATTAGTATGGTCAATTTAGCAAGATTCTGTCACCATAAAAAGGCATAGAAATGTAGTTCAGTGATACAGTGTGTCAGCCCAATATCACCAAAACAAATGAGAGAGAAAGAAAAAAAATAAAGAAAAAAAGAAGTCCGTGATTGAAAGTTTAATAACCACATTCATGTTAATGGCATTTGGAGGGTGAGATCTTTGGAGGATTAGATGAGATCATAAGGGTGGGGCCCCTATGATGGCATCAGTGGCTTTATAGTTTAGAGGAGGAGAGATCAAAGTTAGCAGTTTGCCTGCCTTGTAATGCGCTTCCTCCCACCATATGATACAGCGCAAATGCCCTTAGCAGACACTGCTGCTGGGCCTTGGGAGTTCCCAGCCACTAGCACCATGAGCAAAATGAACCTCCATTCTTCATACATTAGTGTGCAGTATTCAGGGATAACAAAATAACACAGACTAAGACAGATGACATGATCTCAAACTCCTCCAGAAAGTGGGCTCATAGAATCTTTGCTCTTGTCTCCTTGGAGTCACTCACCAAACTAGACAAATGTAGCTTTATGGATACACGAGGGAAGGGGAGGTGGTGTGAACTAGAAGTGGTGGGCCTACTGAAACTCACCTTCTGACTCTGTAATGTTTTGAATCCCCCACAGTTTTTTGAAAAGTAGTCAACATCACAGGGCTCGGTTCATACATATTTTGTTTAAGCTTATTTCATATTAATCATTCAGCTTGACCCTGAATGACTTTCAATTGTTTCAAAAATGAAATATTACTCAAAATACAAAGATTTATCACTACTGAACATATATATATATATATATATATATATATATATATATATATATATATATATATATACACACACACACACACACACATATATATATATATATATATATATATATATATATATATATATGTACATATATATATATATATATATATATATATATATATATTATATAGTATCTTTTCGGGAAAGGTCTACAGAGTGCTCAGACTTATAGTGATCCACCTGTTTATAGCCTTTCAAGAGCTAGGATTACAGGTTCATGCCACCATGCACAGTCTAAAAGTTGAGAAGGATTTTTTTTTAAAGCTGGCTCAGGCTGCCTTAAGTGCAAGTTGGGTAAAGTTAGTGGAGCTGGGGATTGAACCTCGGTCCCCTGCACCTGACTGCATTTGCCTGAACAGGTGCTTAAACAACTGAGCTAACCCACAGACCCCCTACTGAACATATTTGAATATCTGCTTTGGTGGACATATAAATGTGTGAAAGAAAAGAACATGGACAGCTCTTAGAAAACCTAAGACCGGAAATGTGGCCTTTCCCTCTGTTATGGCTTGTGTCTAGAAGTGTTCCAAAGCTCATATGCTCATAAATGGAGCTTTTCAGAGGTGGCTGGATCTAGGATATGTGATGCTGGGAGTGAGAGCGTGACACTGGGATAGATTCATGATGTGGTGCTAGGACTGAGTGTCCCATCTTGGATGTGAGTGTCATCTGTCCTAAGGGCAGACAGCCTGAATAAAATATAAGGGACAGAAAGAGGGATGCCCTGGTGGCTTTGCTGCACCCTCCTTACTTTGCTGCTTTCTTGCCACCATGAACTGTTTCTCCTCTGCAATTTTGCCACGAGACCCTGCTATGGAGCGAGCTGACTACAGGTTGAATCCTCTACAAACTTTGAGTTGAAACAAGCGTCTCCTTGTTTAGCTTTCGGTCTCAGGTATCTTGTCTCAGCAATTGAAAAAGTAACTAATATATCACCTAAGATCAGAAGTCAGCTCTGTAATATAAAGGTCATCCTCAGCAGCTAGATTTGAAAAGCTGAGGGGAATTTTACTTTGAACTTGACTCTTCTCAGGCTTTCCTACAGCCTAGGGAAAAGAAGAGAAAGTTCTAGTAGTAATATAATATAATTAATTCCAGATCATACACCCAAACATCTTTCATATGATTTAGTTGTTAACTATGCTTGTGAAATAAGAATGTCATTAATCATGTATCACAATTAATCAATGCACCATAATTAAAACAATGACAATTAAATAACATCTTATTTGTTATGGGTAATTAAGTCAAAAGTTACAGAATATTTTTTCAAGTGTTGTATTTAGCATCATTAAAACTCCTACTCAGTTTATTATTAAGAGAAGCATCTTACAGTTTTTTCCTACTCCAATATATATGTTTTTTCTGTTAGTAAAGTTCTTTCTGATTATTTTTTCCTTTGGACCTCGGACACAATGCAAGACATTTTGGTTTGTTGAATTCCGTTCTAGAAGTGGTTATTTTAGAGAAACCACTTGGGTGTCCTTGTAGCTTATAGTCATTTGCTTTGTAAGCAGAGCTCCTTAGTTCACCATTGCAGGTACTAGAAGAGGAAGAGCAAACTGTAGATAGTTCCTGAATCACTTCGGTTTTACTTTGCAGTTTGTAACTGTGGCAGGTTTGGGATAGATTCCTTCCCACTTTAGGAAGTTTCTCTGTTACCATTTGCCTGAACTAATGAACTCAGGTTTCCTGAAAAATCATTTCTGAGAAAGTCAGTGATAGAAAGTCAGGCACAAAAGGTAGACAAAATGAGTCAAGAGAGAGGAGAGCATTTGGAGTTTGCCTTGGATCACACCAGAATGAATTAGCATATCTACAGTAAATTAAAAACCGAACAGACTTGTTGGGGTCAGGCAAGAGATATGGAAGGTTTCCTGTGAAACAGAAGTTCTGTCTCTCACAGAGCTCATTCCTATGTCAAGCAAGTCCTCTAGCTTCTGGCTGCCTCCTTTCTTTGGGCAGGGTTTCTCTTTGTTGAAATTTGTATTACCCTACAGAGGTTCTGGAGTTAGCACTTGTGGAATGTTGTCTCAGGTGTGGAGGGGCTGAGACAAGCTCTGTTTTAATGTGGGAGAGGGGTTCCCTGTAGAGGAGTAATGAAGTGGCACCCCAACTGCATGATTTCCCTACGTGGCTTTAGCCATTCTCCTGCCTCTACCAATGTATTCTGGCACATCTCTGTGTCTCACTTTTCCAAGCCAACTGCTTTCTTCCCTTTTTTCTACCTTGTATTCCATTGGCTTGGGGAGGGGCATCTGCATGGATGGGTGGAAGGCTTTCATCTCAAAATTTGAAGGCAAGAAAAAATTTGCTTTCATACTCCTATTTCAGTCAGCATTGTGATGAAGTAGTTACCAATATGTCCTTTATGTTCAAGTTGCCAATCCTAGCTTTGTCAATTGACAACTGCATGACTCAGTAAGTTCTTTAATTTCTCTATGCTTCAATTTGCCTATGTATAATCAAGGCATAATAATTATGTGAATCCTATCACTTTTCTTCTAAACCACGATACTTCTGAGAGTTAAAGATTTGATTGTAGCCTAACTAGCATTTCAAGAAATGGAATGTAATGAATGGGGCCCACGGACAGCTATGGTCTGTTAGTGAAAATCGTGGAAAGCTGGGATAGGGAAGTCCTGGAAAGCTGGGACTCCAGGTAATGGATAGCAGCTTCGCCTGTGGACTCTATTTGTTGCTTTCTCCTTTGCTTGGAATGCTAATGGTTGACCCTGGGTGAAACTGATGATAGGGAAGGGATGGAAGTTAATGGAGATCATGGTCACATTCATGACTAAGCACATGGTCCTCCTTTGCTAAAGTGATTATGCAGGAGACCATGTAAGGCTGAGTTGCTTTTGGGGTTCTGGGCTCACTGAGGGACGCATCTCAGTGAGTCCTCTGGGCTACCTTCATCGGGTCTTCTTGTGATTTGTTTTGGAACTGACACATAATATACAAGTGATTTCAATCATGAAATCAACTGGCATTGGATCAGGTAAACCTGTACAGACAGCTACCTTCATAAATATGGTGCTTGCTCATGAAAGATGCTATATATTATGAGCTTTGATATGAGGACAATAAAAGCAATAGTTCACATTATTGTGTGCTTGCTCTGTTGGAGTATAGTGCTCTGGGTCTGGCACGTGTTGCCTTGTTAATTCTCACACTTTCATAGGGACCATATCTCACAATGAGGATTCCATATGCCAGGAGCTGAACAACACATTCGGGTCTTTGTACAGAGTAGCATGCAGACCTACGTGGGGCCAGGCTACCCTGCCTTGATACACATAGCTAGCAGCTTCTCACTGGGACTTCTCTCTCTCCAAATGTTTCTGTGCCTCAAGTATAGGAACTGGATGGATGTGACCTCATTTCTCCAGGAACCCTGGGCATTTTGTGGTCTATGGCAGATGGCATACCTCTTAGGTGTGCCTTTCCTTTCCTACGCCTTCCATCGTCCTGGGTCAGTGTGGCATTGTACTTGTGCTACAAAGCTTCTCTGACCCCTATCTGGAGCCATGCCTATCTACCCTGTACATCACTTTGAGGCCTGCTGCAGACAGGTCTGCTGTTCTCAAGTCATTTAGAAAGGCAGATTCTTAGGCTGCTCTAGAGCAGCTGAAAGAGAACCTGTGCAGCCCAGGTCCAGAAATACTTGGGCTGAGTCCTCTAAGGGATTCAGATGCATACTCAAGCTTTAGAGTAACTGTCTTCCAGAATGCAGTTTAGCGTCTACTCTCAGCTCCAGCCCTGCCATTACAATCTTCACTCGATTGCTCTCCGACACTATAACTGCATATCATTACTACCTCCTATAATCTCACCTCATTCTCACTTCCATGTCTTTGGTTGCCTGTGAAAAATCCACCACTGAAACTGTTCCTCTTCTAGCATGCGTTCAACACCCTCTAAATGGTTCCTCTGGCTCATCCAGCCCTCACTTGCTTTCCTTTACTCCAGTCTGCTACACAGGCCTGTTACTGTGTGCAACATATTTCTTCTTTGTCCTGTGTCTTGTGACCAGAAAATCCTAAACATCACTCTTACATCACCTGCAGCAACTACTAGAAGCAGACACCTGAGAGGGCACAAGAAGATAATCCTTGCTCACAGACAGCACGCCATGCTAGAGCACACTTACTTGGGATATCTGACCTAAGCCCTGATTCCTCAGAGGCAGCTGGTGGTCTGCCCAGGACCTGTGACATCAGGTAGTGTTGGAGGAACAGGGAGCAGGAGTAACACAAAGGCATCCAGTCTGCCTAGAAATTGTGGAACAAACTTCCGGAAAGGAGCAGAGCTGAGAAGCAATGTGGCCTGGGAGTTAGAGCTGGACCATGGAGATGACTTCCAGCCTACTAGTTGCCTGGGTAGATATAGTTCTGGCATAATGGCCTCCCATCCCTTAGACTTTAGTTGATATGATGAAGTTTCTGAACCTTGCAACTACTGAGCCCTGATTAAGATCCAAGCAGATGATTGTTTTTGGAGACATGCCTTGATATACTTAGGCAGGTAGCTATCCTAGCTAAACCCCTCATAATGTTATATAATATCTATATAGCAGTACTCTGGTCAGACCTACTTCTTTTGCCGTTGTGTGCTCATGCTGCCAAACCTTTTCATCTGGAGGTTCATTTTGTGGCAGTTATGGTCTCCTTTCCCTCAGGTACTTGATACCTCTGATAAACTTGCTGCTTGAAGCAGAAACTGGCCTTCCCTTCCTGTTGGAAGCTTTTTCTGTGGAAGACCACCTGGGACACTCCTTGAAAGAAGAGCACTCATCCCCATTTTGACTCAGCCTGACCCTGTTTCCTTGTACTGATATGTACAGAGCTGGCAATTATTTTTCCTTATCCCTTCAATTGCCTTTCAGCAATTCATATTGGTCTAGCTGAGGTGCTGGTCTTTGAAAATGGCAGGCCTGTTCCCCCAGAAACTCCTACTCACTGCTTTCTAATATGAGCCAGGTCCAGATGGGATGAATAGCCAATGCTTCATGCTGTCGGCCAGCACTGACCCTTGACATAGAGGCTGTGACTTGCTGGGGCTTGAAATATTACACATCAGAGTGGAAGCACTGGACCCCAAAACATTAGATACTATCTCAATTGTGTAATGCAGATTACTCTGTGCACATCCTTCTCTGCATATTGCAGAGGTGAACTCAGGCCTCCTACCTGGCCCAGCTCACAGTACTCACCTACTTCCTGCCATTCTCAGTCATTCATCCTCAAGCCACTATTCCTTGATGACTAAATAAAACCCAGGTTTGGTCCTGGATCAGGGCCTTTGCTTCAGATAGTCATCACCATGGCTGGACTTAGGATCCCTTGGCTCCCCATAACTATAAATATGCTTTAGTGTATTTATTCTTGCTGTGGGCTGCTCAGGAAGTGGTAGATTAGAATGAACTTGTTGAGAATCCAATAACATCCATGGGATTATAAATGTAAACTTCCTGCACAGAGACAAGGACCAGGCAGGGCTCACTACACTTTCCTCCTATCTTCAACTTTGACTTCCATTTTTCTCCATTCCTAGACCAGCAGGACTTTGCCAGTAAAGCATTTATGGGTTGCTCAAAGATTTTTAACTTTGGCCAATGAAATAATTATTGTGGCAGGCAATTCAGCTGTTAGTTGGAGCAGGCAGGGCAGATGATGCAGAGTAAAGTGCATTATTTCATGGTCTGTCATTTTGATTCAGGTGTGCTATGGTGGGTCAGAATTCTCCACTGGGGTATTTCTTCTTCTCTCTATAGGTTGCTGCTTCTCTCCCCTGTCCTCTCTTCTCTGTCCTCCTTCTCATCAAAAGACAGGAAGTCAAGTACTTCTGACAGCTCAGCTGTGCATCCATGCTTGTAGAAATATCCATAGATGCTCAGTGCTGTGCTTTCTGCTATACAACGGGCCTGTGCTCCAGGAGGCTCAGAGAGAATTTTGTCGGGAGAGCCCTCATGCTGACCTAGGAGAAGGGTTGCTGGGCTTCTTCCCCCTTACCCTTTTGTTGAGGTTGTACCACCTGTATCTATCAGGGTTCAGAGAAGTAGAATCAAAAGATTTTGCTTTTATTTTAGTGCCAGAGATTCAAACCAGGGCCTCTCTCATGCCAATCAGATGTTCTAACACAGCTATGTTCCTAGCCCAGGATATTTAAAACATTTCCATAGGGTCTTGGCTTTATACAGTATGGATGCTGGCTAAGAAATCTCTGTAAGGGCACTACCCTCCCACCTGATGCAGGAACTTTAGTCCACAAGGCAGACAGTGGGAAAGAGAGGTTAGACAAAAAATGGGGGAAGAGCAAGGGTAAGATCAAACCCATAAGCCCAAGCTGGAGCCTAGAGGACAGACTGAAATGCAGGTGAGTTTTTGTGGCTCTTGAACTGGATGGTGCAGTGCCCTGTAGTTAGCCTCATTTGGTTTGGCTTTCACCTTGGCCCAGTGGATCAGACAAGCAGAAAGAGAAGTCACAGTAAGAGAGTAGTTGCAGGTCCAGCCACAGGTTCCTATCCACAAGGTGAGCCATCAGGTAAACCACATTGTGTGGAAGCTATCAAAGGATCATTGTTTAACTTCTGTCCCCCTCAACCTCCAATAGAATCTCTCTGTGGCCCAGTGGAAGGGTAAATATATAAGAAAGAGAATTCTGGGAAATGTAGTTTGGCCTGGCCAAGTTGACACATCAAGAAGCCACAATACTGGTTTTGGCTTTCTTTAAATCTCTCATAATAGGGGTTGGGGAGATAGCTCAGTAGAAAAAGCAAGCACAAAGGCCTGAGTTCAATCCTTGGTTCTGAAAATAAAAAAAATCTCTCATGACAATTTTTTTCTCTTTTTTGACCTGATTGAGATACCTTACTAAAGCCTAAATGCCCTGAGTGTATTTGTGGCATGGAAATGTGAAAAGAGCCTGAATGTTAGAACAGACTTATGTAGTGTGGACCAGGGCTGCAGGTGTGGAGCTCACAGTGGGACAGATTTGCTTATGAAGACAAATCTCACGGAGGAGCCAGTGATGTATTCTCTGGGTATTTGGGAAGAGCTCCTGCTGTACCGAGCCTCCTTCTTCACTTGTTCTTTCTTTCTGCTTGGGCCATCAGGCCTTATGCATACTATGTAAGCTCTCTACTGTCAGACCCCTGCATGGACAGAGAAGAAAAACTCCCTGAGCAGAGATACTGATGCAGCTGCAGACACACAGAGATAACAAGGAGCCAGAGCTTCCATAAGGAAATGGGCAAGCAACTTCCCCACACAGCCACACCTGCAAGATATGAATGTCACCAAGACTCTCACCTCCCCCAGACCCAGACTAGAAATGTCCCACTCCTTCCTGCTATACATCTCCCTCATCGAAAATCCCTATAAAACCTTACCAGGACTAGCCAGATAGTTCAGTGGACTAAAGCGCCTGCATAGGTAGAGCACAGAGTCCAGGGTTTGATCCTTGGCAACACAAGCCGTGCTAGCCCTTCCTCCAGGGCACACTGAGATGGTGATTGAGACTGGGCCTGGTGGCATGTGCCTGTAATACCAATTCTTGGGAGGCTGAAGCAAGAGGATCACTACAAGTCCTATCTATACAGTGAGACCCTGTAGACCCTGTCCTAAATACATTAAACAAACAACAACAAAAGTCCATACCCCTACCCATTGGTCTGGGACTATTATCTTATCACTCCTTGGCCTGCCTGCTCCCAGGCTCAAATAAATTTTGTTTGTTGCTTCAACTTTGCCAGACTTGGTGGTCTGGCTCATGCCTCAGTTTACTTCAACATCATACCTGAGCTACACCTATGCCCATAAGCCTCCTGCCGCTATCTTAACCATACTCTACCTTTCTTTATAGTTCTCAACTCCCCTGAATACTGGTTGGCTTCACATCTACTCAATCCTTTCTGTGCTGGGGGGATGGCAGTGCAGTTCAAGCTAAAGAGTTAGAATTGAGTGAAAATAAGAAGCAGCACTAGAGGGTGTTATGGTTTATGTCTTGTTGTCTCCCCAAAGCTTCATGTAATCATTGGGCAGAGACTTCTATAGATTGAGACTTGACTCATGAGTCACTAGGATTATGTGTTTTAGTACTGATGGGATTATTGGTCTGAGTAGGGCTGCGACTATGGGTGTGGTGTAGGGTAGATATACTAAGGCAGAGAGCCTGATAGGAATATAAGGAGAGACAGAGAGACTGACTAGGGCTGTTGCTCTGTGCTGCCCTGTTTGATTGGCTGCCTCTGTCACCATTTTGTTGCTGTTCTGCCACCATGAACTTGATGCTCTCTGTCCTGCTCCACTTAGCCTTGAGCCAGACGAATATGGACTGAAACCTCCAGTAACAGTGAGCCAATAAACCTTTCCTTTCTTCCTTTTGAGTGGCAGGTATTTGTCCCAGTAAATAGTAACTAAGACAGAGGGTACATGTGGCCCATGAGATATAGCCTAGCTGACAGATTCACTAGAGGAGACGACTGGGAAAAGTAAGTTGGACCTAACTCTGTGGCTCTTGAGTATCATAGTTAGGAGTTTAGATTTGATGTTGTAGAGACAAAGTTGTTATAACAATGCCATGAGTATCCTCAAAACTTTCCAATGGGAGTTAAATTCATTTTGGCAAAATATATTCAAAAATGTGAAAAGCTTTATACCTCTTCAGCTCCTCATTTCACCATAGCAAAGTAGAGAAGCAGCAGTGTGTAAGAGTGAGACTTTAAGAGTCATGAGACAGGCTTATGTTTAAATCCCAGTTCCAAAGATTACTACTTCTATGACCTACAGCAAAGTATGTCCATCTCTCTATGCCATAGATTTCCTGCTGGCAATGTGGAAAGAAGAATATGTCACAGCGTTCTCACAGTGATGTGTAATAAATGTGTATGAAACATGCCTGATCCATAGAAATTAATCAGTAAATAAAATTTGTCTCAGAGTCATAATTCAAAATTGAGAGAGATGTTGTAAAGAAATGTTCTTCAAAGCATTATTTGTGATAAGTGAAAATGAAGCAACATATTCAAGCATAGTGAATAAAATGGTGTCATATCCATGTAATGAAATGTTGCTTATGAAGAGTCTCAGTGGTATGGGATATAACATTAAGTCACAGAGGAATATGCAACATTACATATACAGCTTACTTTTTTTTGGGGGGGGGGACCGGGGTTCGAACTCATGACCTTGCACTTGCCCAGCAGACACTTGTGCCTCGGAGCTATCTCCCCAGCCCCTATACAGCTTATTTGTAAACAAGTTAAATATGGTTAAAAATTTAGAAGGAAACACTTCAATATATTAACAGTAATTTCCTCACTAAAAGTAATTTTTTCTCCTTTCCTTTCCTTTCCTTTGCTTTGCTTTGCTTTGCTTTGCTTTGCTTTCCTTTCCTTTCCTTTCCTTCCCTTCCCTTCCCTTCCCTTCCCTTCCTTTTCCTTTCCTTTTTCTTCTCCCCACCTCCCCCATGCTGGAGATGAAACCCAGGACCTCATGCTTGCTAGGTGAATGTTCTATCTCTGAGCTACTCCCCCAACCCTGAGTTTTTAGCATAAATGTAGACTTTATATATTTTTATAATGAGTACAGTTGTCCCTTAGTATCCATGGGGATTGATTTTAGATCCCCCTAGCAGAAAGTATTTGTATAGAACCTATAAATGACACATTTATGTAGAACCTCCTGTATGACTCAAGTACTCTCTAGAGAACTTGTTTCAGAACCTTTGTTTGTTTGTTTGTTTTTTTAATTTTTTAAATTTTATTTATTTTTTTTCTTGTTTCAGAACCTTTGTTGTTTATTCACTCATTTTTTATGGCCGGCTCAGCCCGCCCCAAGGGCAGGGCTGGCGCAGCATGTGGTGCCGGGGATCGAACCGCAGTCCCTGAAGCCGCCCAAGCTTTCCCAAGCAGGGGCTTTAGACCACTGAGCCAACCCGCCGGGCCCCTCTCTAGAGAACTTATACTACCTAATAAAATACAAATTCTACATAAATGGCTGTTATCCTCTACTGTTTTGTGAATAATGACAAGAAACTGGTCTGTACATGTCTAGCACAGACCCAACAGTTGAAGAATATTTTCAGTCTGTGTTTGAATTCACCATGTAGAACCCATAGATACAGAGGGCTGGCTGTACCTGTTACTTCGATCATCAAAAATAAAAGTTATGAAAGGAAGAAAAGAAAATTCAGTTGGGAAGAAAAAACATCTGTTTGGGGTGAGGGTAGTAGGTGGCCAGGTTGGCGAGATGTTTGAGAGAGGGCACATGTTTGGACAAATTCCCTGCACATGTAAAGGAGTTCTACAGAGAAAGAAAGAGGTATAAGTCAGTAACAAAGATGGACACAAAGTAAGGCACAGACTAACTTAAGGCAGCACTTTCCTAAAGATGAGAGCAAAGCAGCTAATAGGTAACATTTATGAAAAAGGTTCTACACCATCCATTACCAGAAAATGAAAATGAGACCACACAATGAGATGTCTATATATATGCTATAATCCGGAAGTTGTACTTTGGCGCACTTATGTTCAGGAAAAGATAGGAGCAAGACTCAAACAGTTATCAACAGTAGAATGTATAAATTGTGGGAAGACCACATGCTGGAATATTATATTGTCATGAAAACAAAACAAACTACTGATTAATGCAACAGTGTGGCATGGCGACATGGTCATAATAAATAGCAGGACTTGTTGATAATACAGTATTACAATATTCTAGTACTGTAGGATTCAACTGGAGCGAAGTTCAAAAAACAGGCAAAGAACTCTGCGGTGATTTTGCCCAGAATATCTTTAAGAGATAGGGTAATTTCCTGTTTTGATGGGTCTGGAAGTGAAGCATTTCTTGTGATGTGGGGCTTTAAGTACTAAAAGTACGATAGACCATGAGGAGAAGTCTTCTTTTAGAGGGGACTTGAGAAAGCATTCTGAGGGGCCCTGAACATCCCATATCTTGATGGAGATGGTGGTCATGAATGAACGCTTGTATGGAATTTTATCCAGCTATATACTTCAGATTGATGTATTTAAGTACGTGACTTATATTTGCCAAAGTAAAAAGACAAAGAAAACAGAGACTTGTCCAATAAGATAATCAGGAAGTTTGGTGCATAGCAAAATAAAAAAAGTCATCTTTTCTACTATCTGGTTGTCTTATTTGTCAAGCATTGGGACTTCAATCTGAAAGAGTAGAGCAAAAATGTCATGAACAGAGATGGAAATCAAGATGGATACAGGAAAGCCTTATTTTTTCCAGTGTGTTCTCCATCCAGTAAGATTCACAAAGACCTTGCATATGCTATTGATGAACTACAGGCATGAGTGAAGAGAACAGAAGGGGGCACGAAAGCCCTTTTCTGATATTAAAAAGGAGCAAGAGAGTAGATCAGACAAATTGGTGAGTAGTCTGTTGATCCTAGATTATAGCAAATATTCTGAAATAGGTTATTAGTGCAATGATTGATGAAGCTCTAGAAGGAAAGATGATGGTTTTTTGGAGCCACTGAAGATTCTTTTAATCAAATCATTCCAGACTAAATTTTTTTCTTTGACCTAGTTATTTTATTTTTAATCAGAAACGTGCTACAGATTTACATTCTATGGATGCTGATGAGGTATTCAGTAGTGGTTCTCAGGATAACACTATTAAGGAGACTGGGAAAGCAAGCACATTTGGATTACTAATAATTGGTTTACTGACTTTGCCGAACAATGAATGGATTCACTCTCATAGAGAAATAAGACTTTCTCTTTGGTCCTGTTCTGGTTAACATTTTTTAAATTAACAACTCGGACATCGATAAAATTTTTGTTTTACCTCCTTACCAAAACTAAAGATTATATAGTATTAGTGGCTATTATTCATACTGATAGCTTAGAGTCAAAGATTTAATCTAAGATCATATTGAATGGGATAAATTAAATGCTCTAAAATTTAGTTTAGATAAACTAAGATCTAGCCATAGAGGGGGTTTCAGTTAACATAAGGTTTAATATTTTTCTATATAAAAGGAGTGACCATTTGGGAAAGAGGACTGGGGATGTGGAGAAAGTGTAAATATTTTGAAAGTTTGAATTGGTGAGGGTTCAGGTTAATTTTAAGAATCTATTTAACATATATATGGTTTGGTGAGTAGAAATCTAGTTTGGTATTTAGCAAATGGTTATATTGCTCTGTGGTCAGTGCTAATATATAAACTGGAAATAAATATACTATATGTCTATTAATCCAAGGTGTTTACAAATCAAGCTTTCCATAAGATTCTTGATAATCCTTAGCAAGAAGAGCTAACACAATTGGAAAAAATTAATATTATTGTTATTGTTATTATTATTATTTGTAGTTTAGGGAAGGGTCTACAGGGTGTTCAGGGTCTTGCTACAGGGTCTACTCAGTGATCTGCCTGTTTACAGTCTCCCAAGAGCTGGGATTATGGGTGCGCACCACCACGTCCAGTCTGAACACCCAATCCTTGGGGCTGTTTGTAAGCCCTTTAATCTGCTACCTATTTGGCTAGCTTGGAAAAATTCTAATTGCTATAAATGATCCATATAGGTATAGGAACAAATTGATATGTATTTTAATATTTTTTGTATTATTTTCCCACATTAATGACTAAACGCTGTCAACAGCTGCTTAGAACATTACACTAATTTCCAATTTTCCCCAGAGCAGTGATTTGGCAAATGCTACACCACAGATTGAGGGAATGTAAATTTTCATCATTATTATTATCTTGGTGTATCATTACCATGTCACTTTTTTCTCTGTTGTTCGGTAGAGAATTCTAAAACAGTAATAATATTTGGCAATTTTCTCCTTTCCTTCTGTTATTGTCAATGGCTAATGTTATTGGCTTTTAGTTAGAAAAAGGTCTTTGCTATTTCCAAATGAAAATACTTGTTCAGGGGTTTGTGGCCTAATTCAATTTTAGAACATATATAAATTAATTCTATCATTAATTCTTCCACATGATGTTCTTTATAGGCAAGTGCTATGTGATTATATAGCTTAGCCTCATCTTATTTTATATCATGTGGGCCTACGTAGAGGCACAACCAATTTGAAACTCTGAGTCAAGTTACTCTTAGAGCAAAAGCACTTGTTCCTGAGTACAGTAGTCCTCCCTTTCTCTAGTGGCTATACTCCAAGATCTTCCATGGATGCCTGAAGCTACAAATATGTGACATTCTATAGATAAACAATAATAATCAGTAATAAAATAAAACAACTATGCTGTTTATACTTATAATTTTTATAGATGAGTAATATTCCACTGTATAAAAATACCACATTTTTTCTTAACCATTCTTTAAATGATGGGCATTTTGGTTGTTTCCAAGATTTGGCTATTACAAATTGGGCTGCTCTTGCTTTGACTTGCCTTTGATCACCCAGCAAAAAAAAAAAAAAAAAAAAAAA
>PVJA010043558.1:0-16676 GCA_004027025.1 Myocastor coypus | reverse complement strand
CAGTGGTTATATTACATATTTTCATCATCAGATCAGTTTAGATTAATACATATAGGTATATAAGATTGATCAAACAATTAAACATTAACCTTTCTAAATCCACATTACTTTTTTTTTTTTTTCTTTTCCCCTTTCTTTTCTTTGAAAGATGACATATTGCATATTGTCCTCACAGTCATTCTAAAGAGTACAGTGTGTGGGCATGACCCACCTCCCTATTGATGTTGCTTAGAAAAAAAAAATAAAAAAGGAAAAGAATATACTTCTCTTTGGACTAAGAGGAAGCAGATACATACAGTCAAAGGTTTTGCAATTGCAGAGGGCCACCAGTGAAACTTGTGATGTTGGAGGCTATTGAATCTAAGCCTCCAACTTTTTTTTTTTAGAATTTTTTATTTTTATTTTATTTTTTTCTTGTTTCAGAACTTTTGTTTATTTATTTTGATGGCCACCTCAGCCTGCCCTGAGGGCAGGGCTGGAGCAGCATGTGGTGTCGGGGATTGAACTGTGGTCCCTGCAGCCGCCTAAGCTTTCTTAAGCAGGCGCTTTAGACCACTGAGCCATCCTACCAGGCTCTAAACTTTTTATTTTTTATTTTTATTTATTTATTTATTTTTTTTGCCTTTTTGAGACAGGGTCTCGCTATGCAGTTGAGGCTGGTCCTGGGCTCACTTTTGTAGCCCAGGCTGGTCTCGAACTTGCACCAATCCTCCTGCCTCAGCCTCCCGAGTGCTGGGATTACAGGCATGCGCCACCACGCCCGGCTAACTTTTTTTTTTTTTTAAAGAAAATTCATTTATTTATTGCATACAGAATATGCAATATATATATATATATATATATATATATATATTTTTTTTTTTTTTTTTTTTTTTTTTTTTTTTGGGACCGGGGTTCAAAGAGAATATGAAATATTACATTACACAGCTTAGATTTGTAGTGATCCTGTCTCAGCCTCTCCTGTGCCAGAATTACAGGCATGCACCCACCACATCTGGGATTCTGTGGCTGGCACAGCATGTGATACCAGGGATTGAGCTTGGGTCCTTGCACTTGCCAGGCAGGCACTTGTACTGCTGACCTATCTCCCCAGGCCCAGTTCAGAAGGCTTTTTATTTTTGTCTGTCTGATGATGCCTTCAGGGCATGGTGGGTGAGGCTTGTAGAGCTGAGGATCCATCCCAGGCCCCTGCACCTGACTGCATTTGCCTAAGCAGATGCTTAAACAACTGTGCCAGTCTGCAGGCCCCCTAAGCTTTTAATGGAATAAATATTTCCTGTGACTATGAAGTCCTAAGAATTATTATTTTTTCCTTCTGGATTAAATTTTTTTTTTTTAAAGAATTTTTATTTTTATTGATTATTTTTTTCTTGTTTCAGAGCCTTTGTTTATTCACTCATCTTTTATGGCTGGCTCAGCCCGCCCCGAGGGCAGGGCTGGCGCAGCATGTGGCGCCGGGGATCGAACCTCGGTCCCTGAAGCTGCCCAAGCTTCCCCCATGCAGGCGCTTTTAGACCATTGAGCCATCCCGCCGGGCCCCATGGATTAAATTTTTTTTGAATTGAATTTTCATTAATTGTTATCAGTACAAAATATAGTACAAAAAACAGTTTACAGGAGTCAAGCATGGTGGTGCACATCTATAATCCCAGCACTGGGTAGGCTGAGGAAGGAGTATCATTTTGAATTTAAGGCCAGTCTGAGCCACATAAGGAGACCTTGTCTCAAAAAAGGGTTTATACGTTTTGCTAATAACATGTGATTGTGCTGGAAATGCCTCTTTACAGGGAGTGGATGGGGTGTGGGACTTTGATGGCATGAAGTTCTGAGGACATAATTTAGTCACTTAACACCCTGGATGTAATACAGGTCTAGGTGAGCTGGGTAGCAGTTAGAGGGTGAAATGGTAGAGAATTGAAAGGTCAGGTGGGAAAGAAGATATGACACGATAGTGTCACACCAGGCAGACTAAGGAAGGAGAATACAAAGAGCCAGGAATCTGGACATTAATTTGGAGCCAGGGATGGTGGTTCATACTTGTGGTCCCAGCTACTTAGGAGGCTGAGGAAGGAGGATCATTTGAACCAGATCAGCTTGGGAAACGTGCAAAACCTCACCCTAAAACAAAAACAAAGACCTAAAAGGAAAAAAACAAATCCCCTAACTTGAGCAACACCATAAAACCTCACCTTAAAACAAAAACCAAGACCTAAAGGAAAAAAAAAACCAAAGCCTCTACTTGGCCATGAAATAGGTACCTGTCTTAGTCACTTTCCTCATTGCTGAGGCGTAATACTCACAACTTAAGTCAGGGAGAAGTTTATTTAGGTTCATTATTTTTAGAGGTTTCAGTCCAAAACTGGCTGGCTCCAAGGCAGGAAGGGCATGGTGGAACATCCTCCAGAAGTAGAAATAGGGAGGAGCTGGGGAAGGACACGCTTCCAGGTCACACCATAGTTAATTTGCTTCTTCTGACTACCCCACACCCCTAAGAGTAAGTCAGTACAGTGAGACCCTGTACTACATAATTAAAAAAAAAATATGAGAGTAAGTCAGCTGCAGTGCTGATCCAGTTAACCTCCAAAAATCTTACCTCTGAGAACAAGACTCTCGGGGTACTCTAGGTCCAAACCTATAATAGCACCCCCTCTACCTCTTGCTGTGACAGCCTCTGAACACCCTAAAAGTGTGCATCTTGTTTTGAAAATTGCTTAGAGACGGCATGTTGTGGGGAAAGTTCTAATCAGAGCAGGGTGTGAACTCCATCCCCTCCTGGCCTTTGTTTAGTTTGCTCTGGGGCAGAGGTTCTGAGCAGCAGGCAGCTGGATGGTACACTTCTGGCCAGGTTCTCTGATCCTGTGTTTACAAGCCACTTCTTCAGTCTTAGGAGCACCTCTTTTGAAGACTAGAGCTGTTCCAGAGCAGAGAAGGTACATGTATTCTTGGATTCTAATAGAAAACATGCTTGTCTTCCATGTATACATGCTGGGAAATTTCTGAGAATGGTGAGGAAGAACCTATTCAAAGCTCAATTAATAACTGATTTTAGGGTCTAGGAATATAGCTCAGCAACACAAGCACCTGCCTGGCAAGCACAAGGTCCTGAGTTTAATTCCTGGTACAAAAAAAACAAACAAAAAAAGATTTCAGTATTTCTTTTCATCTTGAGACATAAAAAGGAAACCTGAACACTTTGTGAGAACTACTTTGTTGAAATAAGAGGACAAAAGATCCCAGACCAAAAAAAAAAAAAGAAAAAAAGCCCAGTAAGACAGGGACAAGGAAAAAAAAAAAAAGACAGGGACAAGGGACACTCATCCAGGTTCCCACAGAGAGTTTATTTGGGGAGCCAAAGCCAATGAGAGAACAAAGGAGTCCTACTTCAACCTCTGCTCTCAAAGCTACTGGCCTCCATCTTGATGGGAGCCTCTGGGAAGTCAGGACCTGCTGTGTGTGGGGACACAAGGAGCTTTGGAAACTCCGGTCCCTCACATCACAGCTTGTACAACTCCAGTGATTCAGGCATGGTATAAGACCTTATCCCCACCCCAGGAGGGTGGTGAGGAGACCCCTCTACTCACCCTGCCCTTCCTCAGGGCCTCAGCAAGGCCAGGGTACTTGGCCCTCTGATGGACCTGTCTAATCTTCAATGTGATGATCTGGGCAATGGGCCTAGATGACAGGTCTACTTAGACCTGAACTTAGGTGTCCACTCTAGGAGCCAACACCTAACATCCAAACATGATTAAAAACACTCAGGATAGTTCTCTTGCTGGCACAGGCCACATCTCAGATAATGACAGTCCTGACAGACCTCAGTCAGAGATAAGACCCAGACAGAATGGGTGTGAATGCATAAGGACACCAGTCAGCCCATGTAGTGGACCTTCCAGGGCTCATTTGGGCCCAGAACTTGGGCTACTGTTTTATGCCATCCAATGCCAGTGATTCCCCCACACATTCCTCAGAAAGGAAAGGGAGGAGGAGCCAGAGAACCTGGTGAGAGGTTCACCCTGTAATGGACTAAAGGTCGGAGCAATCTACTGGGGTGAGGAAAAGGCTGCAGAGGGGCAGGACACCAGGGTGTGGGGACTGGAGCATTCCTCAGACTCTGGCATGTCATCCTGGAAGTACTCAGCCTGGCGGTACTGCCACAGACGCAGGTTCCCGTCCCACTGCAGGGCAGAAGGTGGCAAGTGTCAGGGGGTACTGTCCCTTCCCAGATCCAAGCCCCACATATACACTGGACCCTAACAATTTGAAGCTCACCGAACTGCTGACAATCTTTTCTTCATAGGGGTGCCAACTGACATCACGCACACAGGCCTTGTGGTTGGTCAGCTTCTTCACAATATGACCACTGAGGAGGTCATAAACTGTCCAGGAAAGACCAGAGTGGAGGGGCTGCCATAGCATCTCCAAACTACCCCTCAACTGCCCCAGTGGCACTGCTGACCTGCCTATGAGGCAACTTCCCACTTTCCCAGTGGGGCAAAGCTCAACCCCAAGAATGGTATTATTTCTGTTTTCTTCCCAATTCCTTTTCCTACCTTGGGTTGAGGATGTGGTGTAGTGCAGTGTGGGTATCCCTGGCCCTTCATTAAAATTCAGAGGCCTATAGTTAAGAAAATGCAGTGGCTTTAAAGCTTTTAGTAAGATATGGAAGGCAGCAAAAGTGAACCCCGGGCTGCCTGCAGGTGTGTGCACCTGTGGGGCCTTGTCTGGACAGGGTATGTATCTCTTTCGAAGCTTGGGCCTCTGCATAGGTACAGCAAGCTGCTTGTGTTTTTCTATGTGTGTTTCTCCTGTTCCAGTGACTGCACATCCCTTCTCACTCAATGCTGTCTTTTTATGTCATCTTCTTTGCCTGTTTCCTCCTACCTTCATATGTAAACCCTTTCCTTGACTGTTTAAAACAGAACCAATTATATTTTTGGTAGTCTATTATATTTACCGACAAGAATCCTATGCTCTTTTTCTTATTTTAAAGTACTCATATGGGTTGGTGAGATAGCTCAGCAGTCTAAAGTGCCTGCTTAGGCAAGCTTAGGCAACCATGGGGACCGTGGTTTGATCCCTGGCACCACATGCTATGCCATCCCCATCCCCAGGGAAGGCTGAGCCGGCCATAAATAAATAAAGTTTAAAGTACTAATAAACAGAATGTTTTCTTTTCTCTGTTTAAGTCTTTCTTGCTTCTAGCAAAATAAAAGTTCACACATAATTTTCATTAGGCTACTTAAGGCAGTCACTGTCGTTATAGGAGGAAAGTCAAAGAAACATCCTGCTCTTCCTGAGGCCCAACTGACAAGATCCTTACCAACCACTTTGCCAGTGGAACAGCCACTGTAGATGAACTGCTGGCCCGTGCTATGGGTAGGGGAGAATCGGCAGCGGATGAGGGTGTGTAGCACCCCATGGCCCCGGTAGGTCATCAAAGAACTGTCCCCTGGGAGCTTCAGCTTCCGCCAGGCTGTGTAAGGATCCATACAGAGCTGAGATTAGGGAGTCTGATCTGGAACTTTCCTGTACCCACAGCCTTTAACTAAAGATTTAGGGTCAACTACCTTTCTAAATGTAACTCTTTCCCTATCTAAGAGGTGGCAGTCACCAGTATGACTCTGTGGTCATGATACTAAAACATTTCTGTATTTAGCAAATGAAAGGTCAATGCCTGGACAAGCAGGTTGTAGAAGGGCTCCAGGACTCCCAGGCTACAGATAAATTTAAGGTGCCCATGCCAAGCCTTCTTCAGTGATAAAACTATTTAACTACTACCCCGGCGACCTTTAATCTCCAGATCTCAGTTCCACTTCCACTCTCACCTTTTTTGGGCACCTGTTGCCAGCGATAGTCCCAGTTTTGCTGTGTGGCAGCCTGGCGTGAGGCTTCCATACCTTCTCGGCTAGAAAAACGTCGGATATCCCAGAGCTTGATAGTCTGGTCTTTGGAGTTGGAGATGAGATACCGTGCATCACCCTACCGAGCCAAAGATAAATGATGGAGCACCAGAATGTGCCTATGTCAGTGCCAGCCAGTCTCGTTCTCTTACTCTAGCTGTATGCTAAGAACTCTGGTCCTTCAACATTCCTTACTTCCTTCTTCCTCTAAGTAAGCTTGCCTTTGATATTCTGCTTTAGCTTCCACCCCCTGGATAGACTTTCTTTTCTCTACCCACAGTATTGGCTGTGTCTCTTATTCTGTCTCAATTAGACTATCTTCTACATTTCTTATAAAGATAGCCTTTCTTGCTGCTTAAGGACTGGTAGAAAGAGGAAGTTCATGTTTCTTGGCTTAAGCACATTTCCTAAGCTCTTAATACCCTGGTTAATGAGAAGTTTGTCAAGTTCTCACACCAATCTACTTTCATGCTCTCCAGGGAAACCCAAGCCTCTGCAGCCTGGCTGTGAAGTTCTGTCTTCTTGCTCACCTTGCTATCAATGAAGGTGATGCCATCCTGGTGTCCAGCCAGTGCACCCACGGGCTTAGGGTCATCCTCCCGCATGGTACGTCGATCCCACACTTTGCAGATGGCATCATCCCCCCCAGAAAACAGGATTTGGGAGCTTATATCAGCAAAGGCCACTGCATTCACATCATCCTCATGAGACTCAATCTGGGGGAGAAGGAATTCAATACACTTAAGATTTCTTTGCTTTTTTTTAAAGAATTTTTTATTTTATTTATTTATTTTTTCTTGTTTCAGAAGCTTTGTTTGTTTATTCACTCATTTTTATGGCTGGCTCAGCCTGTCCTGGGGGCAGGGCTGGCACAGCATGTGGTGCTGGGAATCGAACCACGGTCCCTGAAGCCACCCAAGCTTTCCCAAGCAGGCGCTTTAGACCACTGAGCCATCCCACCGGGCCCCAAGATTTCTTTGCTTTAAAACAGGCCGAAGAGCAGGACACAGAAGCTCTAAGCCTCAAGAGGAATACCTGAAGAGTGCGTCGATTTTGTTCTCGGTCAAAAACATACAGGCAGCCATCATTGGCCCTGAAAGTGAAGGGATAAGGATTGAGTGGACCACTGCTATGCATGGTCTGGAGAGTCCTGCTGAGGATACTACTGAGGGGCAAGAACAGTTAGTTTTGTTTTCAAAGTTGTCTGGGACCTGCCACCTTGTGCTAAGGAAGTGGTAAACAAGAGGTAAAACAGGTCATAAATCTTGACCTTAGAGAAGGCTGTTCTCCACAGCTATCAGTGTAAATCTCTATAATAGCAAAACAGATCTCTGGCAGAACTTCTATCTCATCAAGGGAGAAATCCCCATGAAAACTCACCCTCCTAGGACTTCTCGTCCATCTGAGGAGACAGCAATGGAGAACACTGCAAAGCGACGTTCATCTGGCCTGAAGAGAGCAAAGGATCTGTGCTAAGTGGATTTCTCTTCCATGTTTGTTAATCCACATAGAATATAAGGAAGATTATAAATAAGAGGACGGGCCCGGCGGGATGGCTCAGTGGTCTAAAGCGCCTGCTTGGGAAAGCTTGGGCGGCTTCAGGGACCGCGGTTCGACCCCCGGCACCACATGCTGCGCCAGCCCTGCCCTTGGGGCGGGCTGAGCCGGCCATAAAAATGAGTGAATAAACAAACAAAGGTTCTGAAACAAGAAATAAATAAGAGGACAAAAGGGGTGTGACAGCACATCTGAGAATGAGGTTCATCTCATTAAGAACCATAAATAATTCTGCAACTCTCTATTTTACTTTGGTGCTCCAGCTGAGAGGACAGATGGTTCCCTTTTAGGAATCTACACAGAGAAACTTGCAACAAATCTACTTTTCCCTTTAAGTGTGAGTTCCAGTTTAAGAGGTTTGCTGCTATGGAGCCTTGCTAGAGAAGTTTCTAAAGAGTATGACTGATGAGAAGCCAATACCTTAGATCGAGGGCAGTGTGTGTATCTCCTTCTCCATAGATGTTGCAGATATGAACTAGGAAAAGCAAGAGAAACAAGAATCTTTCATGACTTGGGAAAGTATGGAAGGAGAGACAGAACAAGGGATGAGGAAGAACTTGGGAGTATTTTTTCGGGACAAGGCAAGGGAACTTGGCTTAGGGAAAGGGATATGGAGACATCAGATCCCAGACTGGAGAGATAATGAACACTGAGTGCATACTCACTGTAATCAGACCAGCTGGAGTACAGAAAGTGGGTGCCATCAGGGGTGAAGGCCACATCCAGGACACTCCAGCCCACATCTCGGGCCTTGATGCTCTTGAATTTGTGGAAGCGGCCATACTGACAGTCATACAGTCGGATTGTCTGGTCTGTGTAGTGAGGGATCAAACAAAATTAAGAATTACCCTGCTTCCTTTCAGTGTATTTGTGGAGTCTTATCTTTTTTTTTTTTTTTTTAATATGTTTAGTACAGAGTCTACAGGGTCTCACTACACAGATCGGACTCATAGTAATTTTATTTTCAGCCTCCCAAGTACTGGGATTACAGATGCATACTACCACGCCCAGTCTCAATCACTGTTTCAGCACACCCTGGGGGTGGGGCCAGCACAGCAGGTCCTTGTGTCTGCCTAAGAAGGTGCTACTTTCATCCATTGAGCTATCTGGCCCTGTGGAGTCTTATCTTTATCATGGGAAACATGTGCTAGCTAACCATCCGTAAGCCAGGCACTGAGGTCCCTGGGACTAGGGCTTTCTGGACTCAGACAAGCAATTTTTCTTGTTCTATGGAAAGGAAATTTATAGCATGAGGGTCTGGTACCTTGGCAAGCAGACATGAAGATTTGACCATCTTTGCTGTAGATGCCACAGAAAGCCTTCTGAGAGTAGGTGTCAGTGAAACTCAGATCATTGGGCAAGAAGCTGGCAAAGCAGAAGGAAAGCAGGAGTAAGGAAAGCTTATAACAAGAATCCCAGATAGCAGGGTGGAATGACAGCACAAGGCCATTCTTTCTTTTTGGCTTTGTGCATAATACTGTCCTTCATCAATTGCACCATCTTCTAAATTTCCATACTTTCGTGCTTTGTTTACTCTCAAAGCTTTAACCCCTTTTAACCTAACCTAACCTTAGTATCACCGAGGATCTTTTACCCCTCCCAAGTTTAGGCAATTAGATCTATCTGGGCCTTAGAATCTCTCCACCAAGCCCCATACTCACTGAGACATCATTCGAGACTGTTCCCCAAGGGAGAAGCTTCCCCGGTGGCAGAGGCCCCGTTCTCTCTAAATGGAAGGAATTGGGGGATGTTGCTAGCAGAAACAGAGGGCCACTTCCATCACAAGCAGCCCCCAACTAGATAGATACAAGTCTTGTTACAGAAATGAACATCATACACAGTAGTCTGTCCCATACACTCCGATGAAGGTTGGCTGACTCTCCAGCCCCAGCACTTGAGGCTTCCTTGGAAAGCTTTTCCTTTTTCCTTGGGGCTGTCAGTGCTTCTGGTTGTCTCATCAGGCCAGCTGGAGGATGAGAGTCCTACCTGGTACAACATTTGAGGAAAGCTGTGCTCCTGGGCTGCCCGCATGATTCCTAAACGTCCTGTGGCCAGTTCCACCTGTGTCTTGATCTCATTGCATTCCAGCTCCTGGGTGTCAGGTGTTGTATCCACTGTAAGCACCAATAAATAAATAAATAAATAAATAAATAAATAAATAAATAAATTTCAACCTACATATTCCTACTACACAAGACAGTTAACACACCTACCCAGTATGGCTGAATATTTTGGGACTATAAACACTTTCCTCAGTCCCAATTATCTTCCTTCAACTTTGTTTTCTTTAGGGTTGGGGAGACAGGTCAGAAGAATATGCACTTGCCTGGCAAGCACAAGGGCCTGAGTTCAATCCCCAGTTTTGCAAAACAAAACAACTTTGTTTGGAGACTGGTCTTGAACTCACTATGTAGCCTCTAACTCATGGTAATCCTACTGTCTCAGTCTTCTTTTTTTTTTTCCCTTAAAATTTTATTTATTTATTTATTTTTCTTGTTTCAGAACCTTTGTTTATTCACTCATTTTTATGGCCGACTCAGCCCACCCCGAGGGCAGGGCTGGTGCAGCATGTGGTGCCGGGGATCGAACCACGGTCCCAGGAGCCACCCAAGCTTTCCCAAGCAGGCGCTTTAGACCACTGCGCCATCCCGCCGGGCCCATATCTCAGTCTTCTGAGTGCTGGGATTACAGACATATACCACCATAACCAGCTGACTTCATATATTTTATGCATTTAATACAGGGTCTTAGCAATCCTTCAGTTTAAGCCTCCTCAGTGCTGGATTACAGGTGTGTGCTACCATACCCAGGGTGTGGCCAGCACTCACATGTGGTGGTGCTGATGATCAAACCTGGGTCCTTGCACTTGCCAGGCAGGAGCTTAGACTGCTGAGCTATTCCCTGGGCCCAACTTCATATATTTTAGAATATTTTTTAGTAGTACATTTTTGTGGTACATAACAGTTACATTCTTTGTGATCAGCTTAACTCATTCTTCAAGAGAACAGAAAGAGAAAAGGGGTTTCTAATTAAAGTCTTCTAATATTAACACCTTGGTTGATATGTTTCCTTACCAGGTGGGTTGTATCGATCCCCAAGACGGCCATCCCAGGCACTGTCATGCTCTTCCTCGGAGTCCGAGAGGGCCTGGATGAGTTGTAAATTTGCTGCACCTCCTCCCTGCACCAACCTCACTTGGCCTCTGTGGAGAGACCCCCCATTACAGAGGGACCTCTTCTCCCAACCAAGCAAATTCAGAGTCAATGGTTAACTGGCTCTTAGACCACTAGGCATTCATTTTCATGCCTGAAGCTGAAGTAGACTATGGTTTTTAATTTCAACCTCCCATAAGATATGGTCAGAAACCATTCTGTACTTTCAAAGCAAGAGCAGAGAATCCCAACATGGCTTGCGGATGTGGGCATGTTGTTAAACTGATTTCCCAGCAATCTAAATATTCTGGGCATCTCCTTCTGAACCTCTACTGGAGAAATCCAGCATAGGAAAAATCTGTAAGGACTCTCAAGCTTATCTTCTCTCCAAAGAGCTATGAACAAAGAAACTAAGCCAGCTGCACCCTTTTGAAATCCATTCCTCCGGTGGTCACTCCCTTCAAGGCATTCTTTCTTCAGGAACAGAGGGTTACAGTTAGGTCAATTTCAACTTGTTTTACGAGGAAATAAGTTTACATGGCCTCATATCACATGTCAAGTGCTTCACCGTCTCCACTCTTTACCCTTCACATAACTCCTTTTCCATCAGGTGCCCTTTTTTCTTCCACTTACCTGAAAAATAGATTACAGTTGTGTAGGTATAGCCAAAGAGGCTCCCTTGAGCAGCCTACTCTTAACCGAATTTGGACCTGAATGCCCTGGGTGCCCAGCGGGGAAAGGCTGCTATGTTCAGACGGACAGCCATTTGCGCTAATTCTACTCCTGTAATTTTCCTGCCTGAATTTGCAATCAGGGGCTGTGGTGACACCTTGTGGAGTCACACTAAAGAGTAAGTTACCTGCGGAGGAGATAGGCCAGTACCTGGGCCAGATCCACATCTTCATCCTCCTCTTCCTCTTCCTCGCTCCGACGCAGGCCAGCCCCTCTACGGGACAAACCCTCGGAAGGGTCTCCAGACCCGGATCCTGCGCTGCTGCTGGTCCTTGATCCCATCTTCTGCTCACAGCATCCTTAGGTCCGGAGCAGGGGCTCCTTCTGTCTCTTCCTTGGTTTTGGTGAAAGCAAAGCTTGCTCAAGAAATACTACGGTCTCCTGAGAAGAAGCAGTAGCTATTTCTGGGAGAGCGACCCTTTCTAGGAACTGAAATCCCTTTTCTTTAGCCTATGACAGTTCCCAAGGCTATGGGAACACAAACCTTCTCTAATCTTGTTTAGCAAAGAAAGCAAAATGTAGCAAGCGTGGGGCGCAACTCTAATACCCCAATGACAATCTTCTGAAAACAAAAATTGTTTCCTACTTCAAACTTACCTATGAAGGTCTCTCCCCACTCTCTGTGGGGGAGGTTCCCCGGTAACCTTCCGTTAGAACCAATCAACACCACTCGTGGAAGAAAGCACTTCAGCTTATCTCATCTAACCAATCAGTCGATTTAGGACTCAAGACCCCCGACACCTCCCCCTTACCGACCAATCACAGCGCCTTATTGAAAGAGCCGGCAGCAGAGAGAGCCAATGAGGCGAGAATTCGGCCTAACACCCCCTCCTTTGACTCACGCCCACGTGGTGTGCCGGGGGTGTGTTCGCTAAGGAGAGGAAGCGGCGAAACACCTCCCACTAAAACTGGGGGTTAATACCCTGCGTGAGACCACCCACCAGTCAGAAGCGGCCGTAGGATCCCAGTAGCTCAGGGCCTTGTTTACACCGAATGCCGCCGCGGCGTCTGTCAACCGCTCCTCCGTCACGCGCCTCCTTCGTCACCCATCTCCCGGCTTCCCGACCAGCTGTCGACGTCACTGGAAGCGCCCGACGGCCGCGCCCCCTTGGCTCCCTCACTGGGCGGCTGAGCTCGTTGATTGATAGGTGGGCGGGAGAAAGTGCTTGAGAGACCCGAGCAGAGGGGAAAGTGCGTGACCGGGGAGGGGGCGGGCACGCCAGCTGGACGGGCTGATCGCGAACAGACCCCTTCCTAGTTCCGAGATGGAGGAACCAGAAGTAAAGGCTGGAGGGGTGGGGCTTAGAAACGGCTAGGTGTTTATTACCGAGTGGTATTTTAGTAAAGTCTACAATTTGTTGTCGGTCCCTAAAGACCTTTTATTTGGCTCGAACTTTTTAAACAATGCCTCAGAGCCTCCTTTTGTGTGTATTAAGAATCGAACCTAGGGGGACAACCCCCTCGGACCCCCCCCCCATGCCTCTTTCGGTCAGGAGCTTTCTTTCCCCCAATAAATATATCCTTTTTTTAAAAAAAATAAATTTAACAATGGTTACATTACATATTTTCATCATCAGATCAGTTTAGATTAATAGATATAGGTAACCAATAAATATATTCTTATTAAAAAAAAAGAATCGAACCTAGGGCCTTAGAACTGAGCTCAATCCCATCCCTTTTTAAAGTTTTGGGACAGGGTCTCCACTGCCCTGGAGGGACTCGTACTCTTGCCTCAGCCTCTAGGGTGCTGGGATTGAAGGCTGGCGCCACGACGCCCTCCAGGAGCCTGCTCTTTATCCCTCCTCCCGCTAGAAGCGGGAAGCATTTTCATTTGGTTGGCTGAAGCCTCAATGGTCCGGTTCAAAGGGTGTCCGGCGCCTTTGCCTCATAGATGGAGACTCAGCTCCAAGCCCTCCTTCTTGTGTAGTTTCTGGTAGCCCTTGTTTTCAGGGTGTCCTTTTTAGATCTCCTCTTACGCGCTCTGGCTTTTGTAGACGGCCCCTGGCTTCCAGCCACCGCCTTTGCTGACGCTCCTAGAGCCGGTTGGGGCTCCGGGAGCCTTTCCGGTGCCGCGGGTGCGGGTCTACGCCGCCTGGGCTCTGGGGGATTTGCAGACGTTCCCTAGAGCCTGCGGGCTCCGGCGCCCCCGCCCTGACCGCGGGTCTAGGGTGCACTGGCCTCCGCCCCTTCGTCTCCTGCGGGTTTATGAATAACAGGGCTGAGTCCAAGGCCGGGGCCCCGCCACGTCTCGGGATTCTTGCTCAGGCTGGGGGTGGGGACGCGTGACCTTGCCGAGCCGGTGCAGAGCCCCGGCCTGAAGTCCACGTTCCCCGCGAGCCCGGCCGGGAGGGAGGCCGGACCCGGGTCCTGGGCCGTATAGCCGCTGCCCACCCTAGGGGAGGGCGAGGGTATGGCCGTGGCGGAGACATCGAGGCCTGCTTCGTGGCCCTGCGACCCATGGTGGAGCAGGGCTCTGCTTGCTTTCTTGTTTCGCAGGCACCATCCTAAGACTTTTTGTAATTGTCAAACAAGCACCTTGAATTTTCATTTCTTGGACTCCACTACTTATATAGGCATTTCTTATACTAATATTTATTGAGCCTTTGGGATCTGTGGTTGCAGAATCCTGGAATTAATTTTAGGGTGTGGTGGCACACACTTGAGATACCAGCACTGAGGATGCTGAGGCAGGGGATCTACATTAGTTTGAGGTCAGCCATAAGTACTTATTTCAAGGCCAGTTGGAACTGTGTAGTGAGATCCTGTCTCTCTCACACACACACACACAGCAGGTCATGGTGACACATGCCTGCTTGTGTGTATGTAGTCATAGCACTCTGGAGGCTGAGGGAGGAAGACGGCTGTGAACTCAAGGCTGGTCTGGGCTAAATATGTTGAGGCCCCTTCCCCCAAAACAAAACATTTTCATTTTTTTTTACTTCCATTTTGTCTCTCATTCAATTATTCAACTATAGATTTTAAAAAGCTGATTATTTGAAGTTATTTTCTGTGATCACAAATTTTCCGAATTTCATGCCTCTCCCTAGTCTATCTGCTGTAACAGTTCTTAAGAACCTATCAATGTCCCATCATTACTGTGTCAAACATACAGACTTCTTAACCTGTTCTTTCTTGCCTTTATTTCTACCAAATAATGCCTATAAATGTCTTGCTTATTTATATCTCTGCACCTTCACAGGAGTTTTTTCTGTGAGAGAACCTTTGTCTCTGCCAGCCAAACTCCCTTGCAGCCTTGCAGTGTGACCCAGTAGTACCACTTTCAGTATTCTATCATGGACCTACATTAAGACATGTACTCTGCAAGGCCATTACTTTTGTTGTTTGTTTCTGGAGACAAGGTATGGCTGTGTAGTTCAGGCTGGCCTTGGGTTAGAACTCTAGATGATCCTCCTGCCCCAGCCTCCTGAGTGCTGGTATTATAGGCATGTGCCCCTATGCTCAGTCTGCATGGCCATTATTGATAATAGTGACATACTGGAAGCAAAATAGATTCAAATATTCCTCAATATGGGACTGGTTAAATAGACTATGGTTCTTGTGGTACACATGAGAAAGTGCCTGGTAGCTCTGAAAGGGGCAGAATGCACTGAGGATGTAACTCAATGATAAAGTGCTTGCTTAACATTTGAGAAGCCCTGAGTTCATCCCCAGCCCTGGAAAGAAAGGAAAAGAATTGAAGTCTATTTTTATTCCTTGGGAAATTGTACAAGCTACCTTAAATTTTGAAAAATGGCACTAGGTAGCTCAGCATGGTGACCCAACTACTTGGGAGGCTCAGATGGAAGGGCCAAAAATTCAAAGGCAGTCTGGGCAATTTAGTGAGAATTTTTTTCAAAATATAAGGAGCTGAGAATGTAGATCAAGGTGCCCAGGACTGAAAAGAAATACAAAAACAAGTAGGCCTATCATATAATTAAGAAAATGAGGAAAGCTTTCCATGAAACACAAAGGTATAGTGAGGACAAAGAACTATGATTAATACATATATTAGGATCTTACTTCATTTGGTTCAGGCTGGCCTTGAACTTGCTTATGTAGCCCAGGCTGGCTTTGAACTCAAGGCAGTCCTCTTGCTTCAGCCTCCTGAGTGCTGGGATTACAGGTGTGCACTGTGACACCAGGTATGTTTAATTTCAGCACCTAAGGTCAAGAAAAATAAAATTTTCATTAAGCCCACTTTAATCTAATTGTTTTGTTTTGGGGACAAGGTCTCATTAGTCCAGGCTGGCCTTGAACTCACAGTGCAGCTCAAGCTGGCCTTTAATTGACAATACTCCTCCTTCCTTAGCCTCCCAAGTGCTGAGATTGCAGGCAATAGCACTGCCTGGCCTGGTTAATTTTTGTATATAAAAGATTTGATTATTTTAGTTATTTCCTATAATATTTTTAAATGTTTTTGGGCATTTATACTCATACTGTGTGCTCTAATGAAAAATACTCATACTGTGTGTTCTAGTGAAAAAAATGACATTTCTTTTAAAATAATTACAGGTAAGTAATTTTGATATACTTTTGGCCTTCTCTTTCTTGATTTTGAAACTGCAACTCATCATGTTGCAGGATGAGTCTGTAAAGTGGTTTTTGTGTGGATGGTGTCTACTTTCCCTGACTACATTTAAAGTCACTTATAGTCACAGAGGTTTTCTATCTTTGGCCCCTATTTTAGGATCATTTGTGGTATTGCTAAGTAAATGTCAGCTAGTCCACTTCTTGTTTCACCTGCTCTGGCCCATTTCCTGCTCTCTAGAATTGCCACTAGAGGGCAGCGTAACGGGAGGAGGAGCAAAGGCCAGCCAACTTTATCTTTTCGAGCTGAGACGTTCTAGCTTTTCTGCCACTCCGCGGTCTTGACGGCATAGAACTCGTGGAACATATGAATATTTCTGGGCAGCTTGAAGGGAAAGCTCTTCTGAAGAGACTGATACTAACATAGGCTTTTTTTGTTTTTGTGAGACAGGGTCTTGCTGTGTTTAGGCTGGTCTGGATTCACTATGTAGTCCAGACTGTCCTTGTACTTGGGGCAATCGTCCTGCCCCAGCCTCTTGAGTGCTGGGATTACAGGTCTGTACCACAGCACCTCGCATACTCATCTCTCCCACATGTATTTTTTTTTTTAATTTTTTATTTCATTTATTTATTTTTTTCTTGTTTCAGAACCTTTGTTTGTTTATTCACTCATTTTTATGGCCCGCTCAGCCTGCCCCAATGGCAGGGCTGGCGCAGCATGTGGTGCCGGGGATCGAACCGCAGTCCCTGAAGCCGCCCAAGCTTTCTCAAGCAGGCGCTTTAGACAACTGAGCCATCCCGCCGGGCC
>PVJA010043557.1:0-16693 GCA_004027025.1 Myocastor coypus | reverse complement strand
AAAAACATACCTTTGAGTGGCATATTTTTAAAAATGATCTTCCTTTAAAGGCCTACAGGGCTGGCAAGATGGTTCAGCAGTCTAAAGCGCCTGCTTAGGAAAGCTTAGTCAACCTCAGGGACCGAGGTTCCATCCCTGGCGCCACATGCTGTGCCAGCCCCACCCCCAGGGCAAGCTGAGCCTCCATAACATAAATAAATAATAAATAAATAAATAAACAAATAAATAAAAGCAGGCCTACAGCTCAGAGCATGCCCGTCTCACTTCCCCGTGGTCCCGCTTCTCCACTAAGTTACCTAGCCACTAGGCGTGGATGAGGACCTGGTCCATGCTCAGGCAGCAGTTTGTCCTTGCAGCTTTTCAAGTGAGGTGAGGAGTTTTCCTGTGAATTTCGTTTTCAGTCTTGAGGAGCATAGCTGAGATAAGTTACGTCTGTTAGTCTCCCAAGAAGCTTTGAAGAAATTGGGATTTTTAAAAAATAAATGATATTACATACTTTTAATGTTAAATCTAGAAGGAAGAAAAGAATATGAGCCCATGGCAAGCCCATGTTTCCTGCTCATTTCCTGCCTCTGATGGCCGAGGAGGGTGAGCAGGCCCTCAGGTAGAAGACCCAGGTTCCAAAGGCGCAGAGTGCCTGAGCGAGCGGTGGGGCTGTATCGCTTCCGCCTTTGGCACCACTTGCAGTTCCCAAAGCCATGCAGAATACCGGTGAGGGCGAAAGAGCAAAATCTGTCCATCTGGAAGCTTTGCTGTGCTTCACTTCTCAGCCGGTGCCTAAATCCCCTAAGACGTAAGCCCTGAGTAAGACATTGATAGACACTTGGGTTATTTCTCTACTCTTAGAAGAACTGTTTTAGTTTTAGGAGCCCTAAGTGTGAATTTTGCTCCCCCAACTGCCTGCATAGTCAAAAATAGAAGTGACAGCAATGTTTGAGGAACAGGTGAATACACTTCTCCTATGGCCACAGTAATTCCATGGTTTTCCAGCATAGTCTTTTGGATAATATATGCTACGACAGTGTATTATTAAACCCTGCTTTTAATAAATGTCTTAATATTAGGACATTAGAGTTTTTAAGGGAATTAGTTTTGTCCTCTATGACTTATTTGGATATACAGGCTAGTATATCTATATGTATATACATATATACATACATGAATACATTCTGCAGTTTGGAGCTTTTTACCCCCTATTATGCTAATTACAAGGCACATATAGCTAATTAAGTGGAAAAATAAAATTTGTTGCCTTTCTCATATCTGTCACTTTTCAAGTTCTCAATATCAACATAGGGCTAATGAATGATATTACACTGGACAGAGAGACTCAGACCATCTTGTCTTAAACACTTCAAGTTCCGTTGTGTGGCTTAGAGAACCAGTTATCTTTTATTGTCGCCTTGACATTTGTCATAACCTGCAGCTCAAAGCATCCACAGAGGGAGTAAAACCAAGTTAGATTTTGAGTTATCCTGTGAACTTAAACCATCATAACCTCTAATCTTCTTATGTCATCCAACTTTATGTAAAAGACTACTTACCAAATTTTTCCTTTTGAATATAATTGTGGGGAAGCCTGATGGGTAAGAACAGATTCTGTCTGCCTCCTTCTGCAGTACGTAGGACCTGTTGTCTGTTGTCAGGAAGTCTAATCATAATTAATACAGGAGCAGTGACTGAATACAGGGTACCACTGGACGAGGGGCAGGGTGACCATGATGGTGATGGTGAGAGTAAAACCACAACTCCCCTTTAATGGACTCCCGCAGAGCAGGTAGACTCAGATCGCTGACTCTCTCCAAAGCACCAGTTTCTGGAGGCTAGGTTGAGGAACTCAGAGATTGGTCTTTGACCTAGAACTTTTTCCATCACCATATGTTGTAGTTAAAAGACAGGGTAAGGATTAAAGAACAGCATATTGAGTTGGGAGATGCTTAAACTGTGAAGGGACAAAAGCCTCCGTGATATGACTTTGTGGACATTGACATTATTGTAGAGAACTTCTGGTGTCATGGAAGAGAGAGCCGACACTGCGACTCTTCCACCAAAATCACTCAGAAGCTCTGGATGAAATGGAGCAAACTTTTAAAATATATATTGCCCTGGTTTGAAAGAAAGTGGAAGCATCTGGTTCCAAGTGAAAGAAGGAAGAGGTGGTTAAATGGGTTCAAGAAGTCCAGGGCTGTACAGCTGAAACTGCAACAGTTCACCAGCCCACAAGGGCTTAAACCTTTGGCCTTTGGTCCTAGGCCTTGTGTTTTCATCTGTACGGGTCCTGGGGCTACAGTCTAGAGCCCCACAAAGACAGCAAGGAAGAAGAAAGAAAAGAAGCAGGAGCTACTCGCCCACAGCATGAAGCTAGAAGGCTCAGAGTGCAACCCGATTCTGACGGAAAAGAACTGTAAAAACATTGTCACCATCTTGGATCCCTTGGTAGAGATAAATCACCGAGAAGCAGCTAAGCCCCAGCAGGTGAGAAGTGTGGCTGCATGTGGTTGGCCTGGTGTACAACACCGGGTTAAGAAACTGTCATCTAAGCCATTTTAGGAGACAGCAGAAAGAATGGGAAGAGACAGATTTAAAGAGAGAATAGTAGAGAGTTTCCTACAACTGAGCAAGATATGAGAGAGAAGAATATTAAAGACAGCCAAAGAGAAAAGACAGATCACCTACAGGTTTGGTTTGGCAGTGATCTCCTCAGAACAGGGTTTTCAAAGTGAGGGAGGAAAGTTACTGTCGTCCTGGAATGCTACACCTGGATAAAGTGTGTCCAGGGTGAAACCCGCAAGGGCTTTGAAAAATAGCTGGAGCTGTTTCACCACATGTGGGTCATTTTGAAGCAAGCTCTAAAGGATCTGCTGCAACAAAGAGAAACAGAAGGGGAGTGCAGGATGCAGAAAATTAATTCTATGGCATGATGAAGAAGTTAGTGGTCAGCAAAGAAGTTCAGTAAGTAATTTAAAGTTATAAACATTGAATACCCAAAAACATTTATAAAATATAAACTGATAAGGACAGGGTAACATTTTTCAGCAACATACAACTAAAATACTCTACAAAATTAGCATATATTAAGGGAAGGGAGCAAACCAGGATTAAATGTCCTCAAAATATTTCGGAAAAAGGTTGTACTTTTGGCTAGTGATGATGGTTAAAGGCATACAGCTAAGGCCAGCCAGATAGCTCAGCAGACTAAGGGACTTCTTAGGCAGAGCGCAGTGGGGGTTCATTCCTGGCTGCTGTGCTGCCCCTGCCCCCAGGGTGCGCTCAGACCGAGATTGAGACTGGGTGTGGTGGTGTGTGCATGTAATCCCAGTGCCTGGGAGACGGAAAACAGGAGGATCGCTACGAGCCCAATCTGTGTAGTGAGACCCTGTAGACCCTGTGCTAAATACATTTTTAAAAGACAGGATAAGGATTAAAGAACAGGTCACTAGTCCATGCCAGGAAATGAAAAGAGCAAATTTAAAACTCATAAAATTATAAAATACAGTATAACATAAATTGTACCTGAATAAATGAGCAATTATACTGTCAACAGTTTAAATTTGCAACTAATTGAAATGACATTAGAAGCAGCACGCATCTAAAAGACCAGAATAGCAGGCATTCCAAGCACGGTTTTAGTATTATACTTTGCTACCTTCAGTGTCAAAAACCTGTTGGAGATTCTTAGGACCATTGCCTAATTCAGCCTGTGTATATAAGTGCATGGCTTTGGTCCTGCCATGTTTCGTAACTTTTCCAATTTTAGTATATGTGCTGCCAAAGCAAGCACAGATGTTTCTTAACTTTTCTGCTTGTAGTTTCTTCATTGTTTAATCCTTAAGTTCTTGATTTCTGTTCAGCTGTGTTATGCCTTTCCAATTTTATTTCTTCTTTTGAGTTCTTAACGCTAGAGAAACTATACAATATTTACACATGTAGGTTTGGTTTATTTCTAAATTTCTGTGTAAAAATATGTAACTTTTTATCACATTCTATAGGAATTTATTAGAATTTCAATAATTCATGGAAAATACCAGTTCCATGTTAAGTCTAAGGTGTTTGGTATTCAGAAAGAAGTGATGTTAAGCTCAAGTACCTATGTTATAGAATAATATCACTAAGCTTCTCTTCTGGAAAGTTAACTACTTAAGTTTGCAGACCAAAAAACTAGAGAAAACGAAGGGTTACAAGGATAGCCAATATTTTGGCCCTAGCCCTTAAAGGTTAGTGAGGACTCAGAACATAAGAGAACCTGTACTGTAACATACTATAACTCAGTTATGTCCCAAATTTTCTGTTCAAGGAGATTATGGGGCTACAGAGGGAAGGGATCAACAATGTATAGTGTGCCTAAGGATAATCACCTAGAGATAAAACATTCTCTTGGGCTTTCACAGAGAGTAAATTGATCAAGCTATGGCTGTGACTCACTCAGACACTGACAAAAGTTCTACAAAATGCTCTACATGGTTTCAAGGTAAATCCTGAGGGAATTTGACTGACTTTGTGAGATACAAAGGTTGCATGTTTTGTTATATAGGTCTTGCTTTAACTTGGCCTTAACCACCCAGCAGAAAAATTTAACCATGAGGCATAAAAAGTAAAGCTAGATAAGTATGCTAAGCTGCAAAAGTCTCAAGTCAACAGCTTCCGACACTGCCAGCTCTGCTGATAACCCACTACTATTATGAAATATTGGACTATGCATATAACTACTTTCTCTTAGTTCAATGAGAAAAAATATTTGTGCCACTAGTGTTTAGAAAAGTTATCATGTCTGCATCTTGTACTCTGAACAATTACTATGAAGACAATATGTATTGTATTAATTATTGTGGCTGTCCTACTAACATGTTTTGAAACTTGCATTGTTATTTCTTACTGAAAGTAATAAAAAGATAAATAAAATAAAAAAGAATAAAGTAAAATTGGCAAGTTAATTTTTCAAAAAATATTTAATTAGTACATGTTTATAGTACCTAATGATTAAATTCATTGTGGGGGAAAATTGCAATTAAACACTGCCTTTTGGAGTAGAATTTTAAAATCTAGCAATATATTTTTTTCCAGAAATAAACCTAAACATAATGCCACAAAAACATTGAAAGTAAAGGGCCCTGCAGGATGGCTCAGTGGTCTAAAGCGCCTGCTTGGGAAAGCTTGGGCGGCTTCAGGGACCGCGGTTCAATCCCCGGCACCACATGCTGCGCCAGCCCTGCCCTCGGGATGGGCTGAGCCAGCCATAAAAATGAGTGAATAAACAAACAAAGGTTCTGAAACAAGAAAAAAAAAATAAATAAAGTAAAAAATTCTTTAAAAAAAAAAAAGAAAGTAAAAAAATAGAAAAGGCCATACCTGGAAAATGTTGGTATTGCTACTGTAAAATTAGGAAAAATCAGGAAAAATTAATACATAGAAGATAAGGGCTCAGTGAGAACAAAATAACTTACTTTATAGACGGAGCTGAAAGAAACAAGCAAAATTGAGGGCTGCCTGTCAGTTGGCAGAATACTGAACCTACATTTCTAAGGTTTCAAATAGTATGCAATTCTTTGGATAAAAATTCTTTAAAATGTATTTGTTGAAAAAGAAGCATAGTGTTGGAGAGGACGCAGAGAAAAGGAGCTTCGGTGGTAAGCTCTAAGCACAGCCACTGAGGATGACAGCGTCTTGCTGCCTCATAAAACGAAGACTAGAGCCACCATGTGACCTGGTCGTCCCTCTTCTGGGTATTTAGGCAACTGAAACCATTGTGTTACAGGAGTGTCTGCACCTCCGTGTTTGTTATAGCATTGTCCACAACAGCCAAGATGCAGAAACGACCCAAGTGCCCACAACAGGAGAGTGGATGAAGAAAATGTGACATACGTGTTCAGTGGAATATTATGCAGCCTTTTAAAAATAATTAATTAATTAATTATTTATTTTGGTACAGAGACCTGCTATGCCATTCAGATTCGAAGTGATTCTCTTGTCTCAGCTTTCCCAGCACAGGGATTACTGGCGTGGGCCACCAAACCTGGTTTCGGGGCCAGCACGGCATGCAGCAACAGAGGTCAAATTCAGGTCTTTCCACTTGACAGGCAGGTGCTTAGACCACCTAGCTAAGGGGGAAATTCAGCCACTTGAGAGATGAATGAATGGATAGAATATTATGCTGTATGGAATAACAGATACAAAAAGGCCAGTGCAAGGTAGGTACAGTGAAACACACCTGTAATACAGCACTATGGAAGACTAAGGCAGGTTGAGCAGAGCCTAGGCAATTCAGCAAATTAGAGAGACACTGTCTTAAAAATAAAATGTAAAAAAGGGCTAGGGATATGGTGCAGTATAAAGGCCCTGAGTTCATCCCCAAGCCCTAGAATAAAGGACAGGTACAGAAAGATCTCACCTATCTATGAACTGTCAAAAGTTGAACTCTTAGCAGAAGTATGTGTGAGCGGTTGCTAGGGGTGGGGATGAGTGTGACAGCGGAGGAAGGGGGACTGTTGATCCAAGGGGACAGAGGCTCAGATAAACAGAAGACTACAGCTTCAGAATTACTGCCCAGTGGAATGGGTGAGTGAAGTCAATAATAATGACGATGGATTTCTTAATAACTATGTAAATATCAGATGTATCATCATGGCATACTTTATACATATATCAAAATACCACACTGTACCCCATAAATAAGTGCAATTATGATTTATCAACCAAATGCAATTCTAATTTTAAGTAAATATTGGTCGAATTAATGCATACCTGAATGAAACAATTCATGGATGCATGCGTATGTCAAGCAGGCGATTATATCCTACAGCTAGTGCTCAGACACTACTGTTTTTACTTCCAGGTTTGGACTGGTGACAGTTAACATCATACTGTTTTAGGTGACCTGGAAGTACCAATATGGTCATTTACCAAAAGCCTACAAATAACTTAAAATTTTGATTTAGTGTAGGATTTTCTCTAATAATTCAAGAGCCGTTACTTGAATTCTTCTAAACATTAATTCTGAAGGCTTAAGCATTTTCATTATTTGATGAGCTAAACTAGGCTCCTGCATTTCAATGCCATTTAGTACATCACAAAGTTTAAATGTCAATATTATAATTTTAAAAATTAAATGGCTCAAGTCCATACAATACTTTACTATAAAAATTTTGAGTACATAAAGCCACTGAAACTATATATTCTCTTAAATAACCTCTTTAAGGTTAACTGAATGTATGTTGATAAATTAGCTTATTTAGCCATGAGAAACAAATATTAAGCAAAAGTAATTACATACTCATTTCTGTACCTTGAAATATTTAAATCAGGGTTTTGTTTTGTACACTGACAAGTCCTAGGCTGAAAATGAAAAATATTTGTTATGGCTCTTTCCTTCATTTTCTCTGTTAGTATTTATAGAGGGGATTATAAACAATATGTTCATGTTGGTTATCTAGGCTGACATATATTTCAAAGAGCAGTGTCCTAAATTTTACAAGAAAGATAAACAGTGAAAAGGCTTCCAATTAAAAATGTACACTGTAACTGCAGCGGAGCTAAGATGGTAGGTCCCTTAATCAAGCCCTGGTTTTAACTTAAGCAAATACATTGAAAGTATGACTATAAAGCTAAGCCACATAAGCTGTCTTCCAAATCCGCCTGCAGGCATTAATGCTCAGATTTGAGACAGCATCCTTATTTGCTAAGTGCAAAGATGGTTACAAAAGAGCTTTTCTCACTTTGAGGATAAAAGCTAAAGTATTCTTTAATTTTGGTTACTGCCTGGCTCATCTCAGCGCCATCATAGTTATTTGGCTCAAAACCAAAAAGTAACAGTGCCGTACTTACATGTCTATGGATCAAAATTAGATGAAAAATTGCTGTTTCTCATCTCCAAAGCTATTTGCTGCACATTTTATAACCCTCAAGATGCCTTTTGTAATATGTGATAACAGAGCCAACTGCAGCATCTGCCTGGAAAGAGATTACTTTCATTATGGACTCAATGTCCTATTTTCTGCAAGTGATCTCCAGAGACCAGCTTCCTGTCGAAGGAGAGGTGCAAGGATGCACATGAAAGCCCACACGTCAACGCCAGAGAGGTGGATAAACTGAGACAAGGACACCCGTGAGCAGCCTTCATTTGCCTGGGCTGCGGCGGGAGGGAGGAGGCCGTCGTGACCGGTTTTTAATTATTCCAGCATCTGCTGTTAGGACTTCTGACGGGAAGGGCAAGAGTAGCTCCAAGCACAGCAAAACCTTTGCAAAATCCATATCAGGAACAGACTTAAAGCAAGGAGACTGTTCAAACGACTGTTCCTGGAATGTTTCTCTTGCACTTTCTCTTACATTTTAGTTTTAACACAAAAGAGAGGCTTTGATTTCCATCAATTTTAAATTAAAATATTTGGTTTAATATATTAAAGCTTCCCTTCCAAAATGAAAGCTATGCCGGGCGTGGTGGCTCACGCCTGTAATCCCAGCACTTGGGAGGCTGAGGCAGGAGGATCGTTGTGAGTTCGAGACCAGCCTGGGCTTCAAAAGTGAGCTCAAAGCCAGCCTGAACTGCACAGTGAGACCCTGTCTCAAAAAAAAAAAAAAAAAAAAAAAAATGAAAGCTAAATGTGCTTCATTGTTTATTTGCTAAGTCATGTTATTAGAAAGTGAAGCTAAGTAGTTTCCTTGTCAACTCTAGGTCTGGAGAAAACATCAAGTATCTTAGGAAGAATTCATTTGCCATTTAGTATAATATAACCACTCATAATGAATTTTATTTAGAACACATGCATAATGTAAATCCTTCATAACATAACATTGATTTAACATTACAAATGGACACTTAGTTCCAGCTGTTCTCTTGTTCTTAGTAATTACAGGGGAATCAGATTCCTTGATAGATAGTTTTATTGGGTGTGTGTGTGTGTGTGTGTGTGTGTGTTTAAATGCATAACTCATACTCCTCATATAAGATATTTGTGATTCCATCTGATTTCTTGAAAAGTATAAGCCCAAAAAGATGTATTTTGCATCTTCTAAAAGATGGCGGATTACAGAAGAGCAACCATGAGGATTAATTTTAAACTTCAAAAGAGGCATTTAAGGGATTTGGCAGGGAGTGATTTTTGTGTGTGGGAGGGAAAGATGGAACCAAAAAGCATAGCTAACAATCATACTAGGTGAAAACATCAAGTGTTTTCAACATTATGCCAGTGATGACATTCATTATTTTTTGGTGTTAAAGTGCTATGCTATTAATATTTCATACCTTCATAAGGAAATCTAAATTAAATTTAGATTCCAGGGTATTTTTCATGTTAATATTTAAGTCTAAACCATTGAAATACAAAATTTAATGTTTTTTAAATTATAACAAATGACAAACTAGAGAAGATTTTGAAAAATATGTTTAGCCAGTTATATAGAGATTTTTGTATTCTATATATTGCATAGATGAACAACGGTATTTGTGTTATCAATATATCAACTTATAAATGGGTGGAAAGAGTGTTCTTTTCTGTTTAAAGGTCTTGGATTTTAGGAATGAAAGCAATACTTATGGCTTAAGGAAAAATAAAAAACAATTTTTAATAATAGCATATATATATATATATATATATATATATATATATAATGTAAGTGCACTAGGTCATCAGCCAAAGGAAACTAATCCATCATACTTAACATTGTATTTTGAATTTATTTCATACAGTAGACCTGAGATTTGTTGTTCAGTCGAATCTTTCATCCAAATAAATAGCAAGGGATGATCTCCCAGTGGTTCATGTGGAGCACATTGAGATGGCCTCACCAAAGATCAAGGGCGATCAGAGTTTTCTCTCACAGACTGTGTCTTAGTCTCAGTTCCATGTTATACACTGGTAACTTTCAATCACATTTTTGTTGAATTCTTTATCTAAAATTTTATATGGTATATATATGTATATATATATATATATATATATATGTATATGCATATATATGTATATATATTTATGTTCCCTACCAACTATTGGTTTTGGACTCTTACTGAGGTTTTTTTTTTTTTTTTTTTTTTTTTTTTTTTTTTTTTTTTTTTTTTTTTTTGCGGGGGGGTGATGAGGGAGGTAAAAATGTCAAGTTAATTTACTTTGGCTTTCTGTGTTTCTCATATGGGTTTGACTGAAAAATGACTTAACTTAGACATATAATCAAAAGAACAACAATAAATAAATCTACACTACAGGCTTTCACATTTATACTTGACAGTAATATTTTTATTATGCATTTTAAAAATAGTAAATATTTGGGACATATTTCTCTCTCTCTCTCTCTCTCTCTCTCTATATATATATATATATATATATATATTCAATTTTAGATTTTGAAAAGTTAGGACTTACATAATATTGTCTAATGTGGTGGGGTTTCTCTCAAAGAAATAAAAACTTAACAAATATATTCCCAATGAATACCCATTTCCAACACAATAAAAATACTGGTCTATTATATAACTACCATAAAATAGTCTATCTCTTGTTTATGGACGTTGACATTTTGCTTGCTTCTGTTGTCCACTATTACAGAGGCTTTTGCTAAATAACTGTGTAGCTAATATCCTTTGTAATACTTTATTAAAATGTAATTTTCACATTAAAATTAACTAGAAAGTCCACCTGATAAAAGGACAAGTATATTCACAAAACTGCTTCTCGCTGTGCATGGTGGTGCATACCGCTAATTGCAAGTTTGAGCCCAGCTTGGCCAAATCAGTGACTTAACAAGACCCTGTCTCAAAATCAAAAAGGGGTGAGGACGTAACTCATTGCAAAGACTCTGGCTTCAATCTCCAGTTCTTGACAGCCAACCAACCAACAAACAAGCATTCTTTCTATGTTCCTAAGGCCAGCATCACAGACTAATATGGTAATTAAGGTGTCAACTTTATTGGTAATCGTTCCTTATAGTGGTGCTTGACAGTTTCTTTGTTTTTGTTTTTGTTTTGTTTTTTGTAGTACTAGGGATTGAACTTGGGACCTTGCACTTGCCAGGAAGGTGCTTATGCCACTGAACTATATGCCTGGTTGTCATTTATTTTATAGGTTAAAATAAAAATCAGTTGGCTAATCATTGTCCCAATTTTCTAAGCATTACATTAAGGAAGTATTGTGTTATCTTGCATCATTTTCTGCTCCATTGATTAAGCCTAATGAATGCTCTTAGAACTTGTACTTTGTAAAACAAATTAATTTGCTTGGAAGCAATGCACTGTGCTCCCTTTCCAAGTTCCCAGAACATACAGCCTTGCAACTATCTAGTCAGTAGCAAGTGAGCGTCTTTTACTACTGCTCCTGCTTGTCAAAAATAACTTTATATAATTCATAGATAATATTTCCATTTTTATTTTATTAGGAAAATATAAATCCCATCAGTAAATGAAAGTTGATTTTATTATGTAAATGTTCATCCTTTAAATTTCTAAATTTTAATGATGTTAAGCTCTTAGCAGACTGGCCTCTAAAACTGTTGCAGGTGGTGACATTTTTTCTGTTAATACTATCTTATTATGGCATTATTTTGTTTATGTTTTCCTCCATATTCTCTTTAATTTCACGAAGAAGTTAAATATTTTTTTTTCTTTTTGAGACAGGGTCTCACTGTGCAGTTGAGGCTGGCCTTGAGCTCACTTTTGAAGCCCAGGCTGGTCTCGAACTCACACCGATCCTCCTGCCTCAGCCTCCCAAGTGCTGGGATTACAGGCGTGAGCCACCACGCCCAGCAAATAATTTATATAAATATCCTTAAGCATTTCTTAAAGAAAACCCTAATATATTCTTACACATTGTGGTATTGCATAAGCATGCGTGTAAGCATAATTAATGTTAAGTATTTTTGCCACTGAGAAGAATCCTTCAAGTCACCTCTTGTGTCACCTGGCTCGCAGTCTTCTTTTACTTTCATCTCTTCTTTAGCTTAATTGAAAATGGAGCAGTGCCTGGAACAGAGAGTGGTAGCCACATGTTGGAATCATTGCATGTCTGTGTTTTATATCTGCCTGCCCTAGGGTTCAAGCCATTGCTTTAAAAATCTTTCGGAAGTGAGAACTTCCTGTGAGATGTTCATGTTTATAGGTGGTGCTAGACTTTTCCTAGGAGTAAAATACCAACTCGAGAGCACAAGTTATAGGATGGCACTGTAACCCCACGTGAGCAGAGGTGTCACAGAATTAGCACTAATATGTAGACAGGTAGGACGGTACGCAAGCAACAAAAGCAACAGGAGCTTTGCTACAAAGTGGTGGTCCGAGTTACCAGGCCTGTTCCCAGAGGACTCGAGGAGCAGTGCAGCACTGCCTCAAAGACGGAAGCCCCTCAAGGACCACTGAGGAAAAGACAGAGTCAGCAGGTCTCGGAATTGTCATCGAGATGTCCAATAAGATGATCCTTCTTTCATTCTTTTGTTCTTTCGTTCTTCCTTTCTTTCAAGACAGCACCTGGCTGTGCAGTTCAAGCTCTCCTTGAACTCACTTGGTGGCTCAGGCTGGCCTCCCATTTGCCACTGTCATGTCTTGGTCCCCCGAGTGCTGGCATTACAAGTGTGTACCCCCAACCCCAGCAGGGAAGCTTATTTCTCTGTAAGGCCTATATCCTGTCACTGCTGTAGGACAACTTTGGGGGAAAAAAAGAGTGTGTGTGTGTGTGTGTGCGTGTGTGTGTGTGTGCGTGTGTGTGTGTGTGCGTGTGTGTGTGTGTGTGTTTCCAGAGAAAGTTGGCTCTGGAGAACCACTATCAACTATAAATCATACTATTTCCTTTTGGGGGACTAACTTCCTACATATTGATCCTTTTAGACAGTTACACAAATGCTCTTTTAATGTAAGGAAAACTATTTTTAAAGCTATATTCTCTTTCTGTTTCTACATTAAGAAAGTAAATTAGCTTTATTTTATTGATTGATTGATTGATTGATTGATTGCGGAACTGGGGTTTGAACTTGTGACCTTGCACTTGCCACTCAGGCACTTGTGCCACAGAGCTATCTCCCCAGCCCCTCATTAAGAAAGTAAAGATAAAACCCTAGAACTATTTTGCTATTTTAGAAGATTTGATAATCAATAATTTAACGGATAGGACAATGTACAATCCTAGACTTAAAAAATATCTGTTTTGTGAACAACTTGATCACGAGATTTAAATGTCGACTATCTGAAATATATTTCTGTTGATTGGAGTCGCTTACAGAAAGCTTTTCAGCGTAGTAGTGTTGGAATGGACAAGATATTCAGATCCTACATATAAGAAATACTGCTTCCTCCTGGAGATTTTCAATATAACCTGCCTTTATGTCCTACTCTCAGGCTTTGAGTATAAATATTTGGCTCACAAAGAGAGCCTATAAGGGTATCTCTAGCATCTCAGCTCACAAGAATGACTTTCCTCAATCTGTCATGTGAGTCCACAGATAAAGTTTTATTTTTAAATATGAAATTATCACCATGTCCTAAATAACCATATTTGACCAAGAGGTAGTATGAATTGCTGGCAAGCTACAATAATTAAAATTACAGAAAATATACCAGTGATATGTTGAAATGTTTATATGTAAGGTTTTGGGGTTTAGATTCTTTTAAGTCTTTTTTATGTATTTATTCGGTGCAGGGTCTCACTACAACTCATAGTGATCCTCCTGTGTCAGCCTCCCCAGTGCTGGGATTACAGGCGGGCACCAACACGCCTGATTTTGGTAGTCAGCTCAGTTGGGGCCAGCACACCATGTGGTACTGGGGATCAAACCCAGGTCCTTGCACTTGCCAGGCAGGCATTTATACTACCAAGCTATCTCCCCAGTGCCAGATAACATTTTAGATGCTGCAAACTTAAGACTTTAAAAATCAAGGGAAATCACATCTTAGGTATCCATCCAAATGCCTGCCTTAGAAACTTTAGTACCATGTGAAGATTAATTTGCCTGAAAAAAGTAAAACTGTCATATGTCATAAGATTTTAAACTTTATAAGGTCAAATATTAGCTAACGTACAATTGTATGACCATAAGCTCAACTTCTCAAATAAACATTTAAAAATAGAAAAAAATAATTTCATAGCAAAGTCAAGAAATAATTCTAAAATAGCTTGTAATAATGATCACCTGCATTTCTGGAAATTAAACCACATGACCGAAAAAATATTTTCAATATATAAAGTTGTTCAAATGCCAGCTGGACAGCTGAGAGTTGACAATGGAAAACCAGTTGGCAAAATATTTCGGTGTGTGTCTGCTTTATCTTACAGCCTGGTGTGCATCTTTCTGTACCTTCTTTCATCCCTAATTGACTTTGCAAGTCAAAGATGTGTAAATGTACTTGGAAAAATGCTACCTTTTTAGGAGCACAGCCAGGTGGGTGCACAGATAGGAACATAATCCTTTGGCCTGGCATAACTTCAGGCTCTGCTGGTAGCTACAGAGTCTACTCATTGTGAAGAAGAAGAAACAGTTCCAGAGAGGTGAGCTCAGTGTCACAGAGCTAGATGGTGGCAGCTGCAGGGGAGCCTGCTGCCCTGTTGGTCTCTCTGCAGAGGCCTTAGGCCTCTGTTCCCTGGGCATTGCAGGCCTAACTCATGCTTCTGCTGCCCGTCTTCCTCATGGCAGGGACCCTGAAGCCTCCCACTTAATCATCACAGCAGTGACCCTTGAGTGATGATGAAGAGGGGGATGCTTGATTTGGGTTTATTAATCTGGATAAGCCATAACATTATCATCTGGGCTTTCAGTGGCTAGCTCAAAGGCAAATACTCTATTGCTGACACAGTGTTACTTGTATCCAGTGGTTAATATTTTCTTGCTATGATAATGGCAGGAAGCTTCAATTTTCTAGACTCATCCGGAAAATGAGCTCATGTAGAAAACCTACTTTATGAAGAATTAATGTGCATAACCCTTCCAGCTTTTGAAAACAATAAATGTCCTCTCCTTAAGATAAGTACAAGGTTAAAGTAGTCAGTTGACTTACTATACTCCTAATGTGATTGCATTATCTGCCTTCATATTGCCATATGAAGATAAAGCTATCTTTATTTAGCACTTCTCTAATTTATTTCAGAAAAAAACTCATAAAAAATCACTTCAGTGTATGCCACCTTGACAGTCCTGGGTGTTAGGAATGCTAAGAGCACAGAGCATTGGCACTTGGCCGTATTCTTCCTCAGTTCCCATGTGGTGTTACTAAAAAGGATTAGGTATAATGGGAGAGGGGGACAGAGGCTCACAGGACAAAATTGGTCACATGAGTAGAAAGAGTTTCTAGTGACCTTCTAGAGAAAACACTTTCAAATCCACGTTAACGTCTTCATCAATAATTGAGGCAGAGAGAGAAGAGGTTCATTACATTCTCAGATGATGTAGCATGGAGATATGTTTGTTACAAATACCAGTGAGGAACAAGGCGACATTCAGAAGGTCTCTACAGATTGCTTAGAGATGATGGGGGAAAAGTGCGAAAATCTTTGGGAATATATCTAGAAAGAAGCAATTTCAATCTTTGTCATTAGATAAAGTAGAATTATTTTTTTTTTATTTTTTTTATTTTTTATTTTTGGCAGGACCTGGGTTCAAACTCATGACCTTGCACTTCCCAGGTAGGCACGTGTGCCTTGGAGCTATCTCCCCAGTCCTAGATAAATTAGAATTAGAAAGTAATAATGATAAAAGAGGCCTATAGCAATAATAAGCAAGAAAATAGATATAAGCTTGAAATGCAGTGCAGTTAAAATGTCACTGTATTTAGGATCTCTGTATTCAAATTCTGCAGAAAGGATAGAACAAACCCGATGGTCAGGATACTTTGGAGTTCCTTGATTAAAGATTCATTCAGACAAGACTCAATCTAAATACAGCAAACCAAAAGACAAAGATTGGTCTTTGTCACATGTATCCAATTACTCTACAGTCCAGGAGAACCCAGTCCTACTCAGCTACAAGCTACAGTAGTTTATTGTTCTTACTGCTGTTGTTGCTTTGATTTTTGATAGGAAATCTTACAGAGGCTGGCCTTGAATTTCTCAGTTTGTAATCTCCACACCACAGCCTACAAGGATGTAGCACTGTCCCTATCCAACACACTATAAAGACAAAAACCAAACTAATCCTTTCCCTCAACTCCGGTCTCTTCCCTGGAGGAAGCAGTACATGAGGAATTTCTGGTTCTGTTGGCTTGGCACTGAGGATCAAGCCCATTAGTTCTTTACCATTGAGCTACCTCCCCAACTGTCCTAAAGCTTGGGATTCTCATGCCTCAGCCTGTGGAGTAGCTAGTAGTTGAGATTACAGGCCTGTCCCATGATGCCCTGTGAAGCTACTGTCTTTTTTTCAAGGGTGAAGGTTTGTTGTGGCTCATGGCTTGGCAGGCTCCAGCCTGTGGTGAGCAGGCACCATTGCTTTGTGGCAGGAGACTTGTCTCAGATATCCCAGAAGCAAAAGCAAAGCAAGGGCCAAGGGTTCGGAAGTCCTCTTCAAGGACAGCAATGAAAAACCTCATTTCCTCTCCTGAGGCTGTTCCACTTCCCCATAGTGACATGGACAGAGGCCCATACTTGGATATGTGGCCAAGGAGGCTTGCTTCAGATTTAAACTACAGCATCTTCCCAGACAATCACCCTCTTCCTGGCATAGACCTCATGTTTCTCCTTCTCCTTCTTCTTCTTCTTCTTCTTCTTCTTCTTCTTCTTCTTCTTCTTCTTCTTCTTCTTCT
>PVJA010043556.1:0-16709 GCA_004027025.1 Myocastor coypus | reverse complement strand
TGGGCCATTTTGACTATTTATACTTAACATTATAACTTTATGATTAGCTTTAACTTTATCCATCATTTTGGCATTTGCTTTCTATTTGTTCTATCCTTTTTCTTTTTTTTTTTTTTTGATACCAGGAATCAAACTCAGGACCTTGCATTTGCCAGGCAGATGCTTGTGCCACTGAGCTAAATCCCCAGCCCTCCATTTATTCTTTGTATCCCTTTCCCTTTCGGTCTTCTTTTGAGTTTGTTGGATTTTGAGATTAACAAGATTAATTTAATTATTTTATGATTGCCTGATCTCCTTTACATAGTATTAGCTTTAATTCTTTGATTTATTATTTTCATGGTTGTATTCACTTGTTACAGGAAAACACATTCGGTCTCAAGTTGTTTCTGTACTTGAGGGTCAAACTTTAGTCCAGAGCTGCCTCTACACATAAGGAATTATGCCCTGGCTGGATATGTGAACAAACTGTAAACTCACCTAAGATTATACCTTTGTAAGCAGGCTAGTGAACCTCTAATCAGTCACAATGCCAGTGGATCCAACGATACCTACAGAAGGCAAATGCCAACTACAGCCACTCTGTGTTCAAATACTTTTTCCACCTGTGGCAATAATCATAAACTGCATATGGGACAGGACAGTACACACTGAATCATCTTTGATCTAGACCTTTGTCAAGTTGCTGAAACCTTTTCTGGCTCACTTTGTTCAATTTAGTTGGCCTCAGATTTTCTTATAATAAATACATGTTCATTTTATCACAATATGCTTCCAAGGGATATTGGGCTACTTCACATAGTAGTAGAAGAAACTTATGTTAGTACACTTTTAGTTCTTCCCCTCAGCATTTTTAAAACTTTTATATTGATGATGTCTATAATAAATACATTGTTATTTATCTTAATTTAAATAGCACTGATTTACTAAGTTTTATTGTGATAACATACATGTAATGGAACACATCATTTTAACCATTAAGTGCGTAACTTGGTCGTGTCAATTAGCTCCTCAATGTTGTATAACCCGCACCGTTTGTCCGGCTCCGCAAGGTTCTCTTTCCAGCAAACACACTGCCCCCAGGAAGCGTGAATTCCACGCCCTGGTGTGTCCAGGTGGGTCATCCCCTCTGGTGTCCTCCCGTGTCTGCAGTGTGCACTTTACTGAATACCTGAGTGCGACCTGCTCTGATCACTTGGAGAATGATCTGTCTCTTTCTTTTTATTCCTGTTCTCGGGGCTCCTTTGTTCTACTGACTCTAGCCACTTGGGTTTTTCTCCCCAGTCTCTTAGTTTTTTCCTTCAAGGATTCTTTCAGGAATCTTTTAAAAAAAAATTATTTATTTGTTTGTTTGTTATAGGGTCTTGCTCCACTATTAGGACTCATAGTAATCCCATCTCAGCCTCCCCAGGGCTGGGATTACAGGTCTGCGCCACCATGCCTGATTTCGGTGCCTGGCCCAGTACACACGAGGTCCTGTGCTGGTGTAGCTTGGGTCCTTGTGCTTTCCAGGCAGGTGCTTAGACTGCTGAGCGATCCCACCAGCCCCATTGTTCTTTATTTTATTACCTGATGTCCGTGTCTTAAAAACCATGATGTCTAAGATTACAGTTCATCAATTTAGTCTACTCCTCCCTTGCAAACATGGATCAAGACACCAGGCCTCTACTTCATACAAATTGGCCTTGCTCACAGATATGGACACTAGAAGAAATCAGACCCTGGGCCAGCAAGCAGTCAGTGTCTCCTGAGTCAGCAGAGGCTGGAGGCCCTTCGCAGGCCTTTTCATCATGGGAAGGCTTCAGTACCAAATGCAGCCCAGGGTCCCACTGGCTTGGCATCTCAGAACCACAAGATTCTGATCTTCCCCTGAACCCTGAAGATTTGGTTCTCTGCAGAATGCACCTATGTGTACAGTTTTCAACCCTTGAGAGTTAAAAACTCCATCCTGGCCAGCTAGCAACAGGTGAAAAAAGCCTATAAACTTTAAACAAAACAAGAGAAATTCATTTGGAGAAAATTGGAGAAATAGTCAAATGTTGTATAAATATATCTGTTAATCTGAGCAACAGATTTGATGATAAAAATAGATAATATAATAACCATTGCTAATTAACTATTCTTGTTTTGGCAATCCGTAATCTATGTATTGTTGTATCTTACCTGGTTTCTGTCTTTGTTTCTGCTTTTGTTTTTACTTTTCAAAATTAAATTAAATTAAAAGAAAAAAATTGACTAAATAGAGAAATGCAAGAAACAACAAAACTTGGCCCTTAACTCTGAATTTTAGTAACTGTTGTGCACATATATCAATCAGAGGTACCTTGAACAATGTTATTTTTGGACAAAAATACCCATAAAATTGAAAAGAAACCATTATGTCTAGATGTTGAAACATCTTGGCTGTTTCAAGTGGGAAGATAAGTGTGGTTAGTATTGCTCTATCTTGGGTACTTCCTTGCTCATTTTGTCAAGGAGAAGAGATGCTTGTTTCAGCGTCCGTAAGAGCAGGGCTAACACACACAGTTTATACAAGTTGTGTACAGGACAATGTTTAAATTGAAGTCCATTGTAAGTGTATCATTATGGCAATTTCAGGAGGACTGGCAAGATAGCTCAGAGGACTAAGCACCTCCTCAGGCAAGCACAGGGACCATGGTTCAATACCTGGTCCAACATGCCACATTGGGGCATCCTGAGCCAGCCGCTGAGTCCAAGCATGGTGAATGCCTGTAATTCCAGCTCTTGGGAAGGCTGAAAACGGGAGAATCACCATGAGTCCACGCTGTGCAGTGAGACGCTGTACCAAATACATTAAAGGGAAAAAAAAAAAAAAAAATGGCGGGCCCAGCAGGATGGTTCAGTGGTCTAAAGCACCTGGTTAAGAAAGCTTAGGCGGCTGCAGGGACTGCAGTTCGATCCCCGGCACCACATGCTGTGCCAGCCCTGCCCTCAGGGCAGACTGAGCCGGCCATAAAAATAAATAAATAAACAAACAAACAAAAGTTCTGAAACAAGAAAAAAATAAAAAATAAAAAATATATATGGCAACTTCCCAGCAGGTGGCAGTAAAGTATTTTAAAGGTGTAATCCTTACACACACACACACACACACACACACACACACACACACACATACCCTTGTTCCTTTCCCCTGCCCCAAAACCTACAACATGAGGAATCAGAGCTCTGCCTTTCTTGGGCTTTCTGCTAGCAACACTGATTCAGAAGGCCTGGTTCAGTCACCCCTGCATGCTGTCCCATGCCTCTTTAGTTTTCTTCCATATGGTTAACTTCCGTGTCTTTCCTGGATTTCCTTACTTCTGACCCTTTGACAGATTACAGGTCAGTTATTCCGTGGAATGCCCCACAGTCTAGGTTTCCCTGATATCCCCTCCTGAGTAGATTAAAAATAGGCATGTTTAAGAGAAGACACACAGCCGGGTGCGGTGGCGCATGCCTGTAATCCCAGCACTTGGGAGGCTGAGGCAGGAGGATCAGTGTGAGTTCCAGACCAGCCTGGGCTACAAAAGTGAACTCAAGGCCAGCCTCAACTGCATATAGAGACCCTGTCTCAAAAAGACATTAAAAAAAAAAAAAAAGAGAGAGAGAGAAGACACACAGAACTGAGGCTGGCTCTTCCCAGTGCGTGCTACCACGTGGTGTGTGACTGTAACTTACCCTGTCGCTTATGACCCTCTCTTGAACTGCTGATCCTCTGAGGAGCCACCAAGCTTGTCCATGAAAAGCAAGCTTTGTTTTATTTCATATTTTGTAGCGCTGGGGATTGAACCCAGGGCTTCATGCATGCTAAGCAAGACTTCTACCACTGAGCTTCTTCCCCAGCCCTGTTTTCCTCTTAATAATATAGAAGTATCCTATGTGAAGCAATGTTGAAATCATTCAGACTCCTCAGAAAGCTTCCGATTCATTCATCCACATGGACTTGAAGATTATATTCAGCTTTAGTTATTGCAATTTATGCCACCCCTCTGTTCTAACACAGAGAGCCTCCTTGCCCAATTTACGTTCCCACCTCTATATCAGGACCTGTCTGTCCTGCTTGGGCCAGGGCTGCCTTGTACACGTGGAGGCCCACCTCGCCCCCCTTAGGCTGTAAAGCCACATGCCATGTTACTAAGAGTTCCCTCCAAGCATACTCGTCAAGCTTATCTTGCTCAGAAACAGACTCCCCTGGGGTCTGCCTCCACCCGGGGTACCTCCCACCCTGCTCAGACTTGGGCCTGTGTAGCCCCAGCACTCCTGGCCTAGACTTTGACTGCTGTTTCTGAGCCGCCCTGAGGCTTGGGCTCACCATCCTTCTGCTTTCAGCTACTCTGACCCTGCTGATGGCGTGAAGTCTGCATCGTTTGTCAAGAATGGGGACAAGAAAGAGGAAGCAACCGGCACACTTTTTAGCAAGTTCTCTGAGCTTATCAACAGTACCCATCTTTGAAAAACGCCAAATGAGAAGAATGGAAATTTTTGTATTAAAAATGATTTGCGAATGCAACTTAGACTGTAGATTGACACCTACTTAACCGAGAAGCACTTCATTATTTCCTACAAAATTGTTATCAGAGGGAAAATAGTGCATTATAGGAGATAAACAGAGGGTCCCTTATGTGAATAAAGTGAACTATTACATGAAAAAGCTCAAGTTCCTCTCAGTGTTCCGGGAAACACCACAGATGCAGTGATAATTGGTGTCCAAGCTCACCAAACATTTTTTAATTGAATCATGTGAGGGCCACATGCTGTCCAGTCTCAACAAGGGGACATTATCAAAAACCAAAACCAAAACCAGTAATCTACCATCTAGAAAGAATTTGAGTTTCTATTGAGTCTTATTAAGAAGAACCGATGTGGAAATTATGCTGTAGGATGCAGAAAAGAAACGTTCCTGGCAGCGGTTGGGTGTGCAGCAAAAATCCCCAAAGCTCAGCAGGATAAAACAGCAAGCTTGTTTGACCTCTCACATGCCTGCACACCAGCTGAAAAGCAGGTAGACTGCTGTTGGGATAGGTTAGCAGCTAGCAATCCTTCTCTGTGAGAGACCATGGCTTGTGACGGTGACAAAGATGGACAGCTATAAGGCTTCAGTTGCAGGACTAATCAAAGTCCACCAACGCTTCTACTCATCTCAGGGTTTTGGCCAAAGCAAGTCACATGGTCAAACTCCAAATTTGTGGGGAGGGGTAGATTATATTCTGCTCTTTGACCACAAGTACCTGCCAAGTCCTGTGGCAGGCAGTGAGGAAGGGCTGAATGAGGTGATCTCTCGTTAGCTCTCATTAGCAAATCATCACCCACCTGCTTCCTCCAAGTAGCCCACTCACTGGGTAACTTTGTCTTGGTTCAGGTTCAGCCCGCCCCTAAGGGCAGGGCTGGCACAGCACATGGTGCCAAGCAAGGATCAAACCTTGGTCCCTTGTGTCTGCCTAAGCTTGCCTAAGCAGACGCTGTAGACCGCTGAGCTATCTCTCTGACCTTCTATCTCCTTTGTTATCCCTACTACAAAATCTGTGCTCTTAGATTTTCCATTGGCCTTGATGTCTCCACTGCTTGCTTTCTTATTCCAGGACCAGGGCTGAGCAGGCAAAGCATAGGAGCTGGGTGGGGAGGCAGCCCGAGGACGCTATCCGCTGCTGATTTCTGCCTGCCACGGCCCATTATCAGGTCCTGACTGACATGTTTGGGGACTCAGGTGTTTGCAGAGTTGTGGAGGAAGTCTCATCAATGTTTCCATGGCTACATAATTGCACCATGCCTCACCTTGATAAAGCGTCAATGTCATTTCCACCCTAGGCTCATTTTCCCTGAGTTCCCCATCTTGCCTGTCATCTGTGGCCACTGCAACCGCATATTTGTCGGGAAAATTCCCAGCTTATCCCACTAAGCCACGAGCTCCTCACACGCAAAGAGGATGGGTGCTTGTACAACTCACCGGCTGCACCTCCGTCTTCCCCACAGCCAACCCATGAGGGAGCGCTCTCCGCCTTCTTCCCAGAGCACGCACATCTCCCTGCCCCGCTCCCTAAAGTTTCCTGGGCTGGGCTTGGGCTTGTGCTCTCCTTTCTGCCTTGGCTTCCCATGTGCCTATTTCTTAGCTCCTACAGTGTTGAGCAAATCAGGACCTTGACATAACAGGAGATCACACACTGTCAGGGCTGAGGAACAGACACAACACCTGGGCAGCTGAGACAGAAGAGCACAAGCTTGTTTCTTCTGGCCACGGGAGATACAGCCATGTATCTGGCCACTGGTGACTGGCTACCTCCCAGAACAAGACAACTATTGTCCTTTTATCATAATCCCCACAGTACCCTGTCATGTCACCCTGCCAACATGATAGCAGTGGCACACACCACACCGTGATTTCCCCAACCGTGGAGGACCTCTGAATCCAAGCCTATCCCAAATGGTGAACAACGAAGCCCAGAGGCCCTCATGGTTTTATTCCTGTCCTGTTGGCCTTAGCTTATGTTCAACTTTCAAAAGACCCCTTTTCTTGAGCCTCCCAGCCATCTCACAGAAAAGATTCCATATAGGTGAGGATCGATCCGCGAGCTCAGAGACGGGGAGGAACTTGCTCAAGGTTATAGTAGTGGTCAGGAGCTGGCCCAGAACTGAACATAGATTCCCACCAGCACAGAAAGCCTCAGGCCGCCCTTGTAGTCCTGACTTGGATGTAATGTACCATATCACCATTAGGTGGCGCCCGAAACCGACAAAGCTACCCAGGGAAATGCCTTTGTGGAAATTGGTTTTCTTCTATTAATATGAGATTGTAAGTCAGAATAATTTTTTCCCCTTTCTTTCTTCTCTTAAAAAAAAAAAGAAAAAGACCTTTCAACACACAATGTAGCATGACTTTCATGCCAAGCGTAAAATGAAATTTGCCTTAATCTATCGCCTAGGGAGAAAGTGTTGATGTGTCACCGTTGACATCTGTTAAATTTTAAATGAAGTAAGCAAGCAAATGTATTTCAGCAAGAAGGTCTGAAATGCATTCTTTGTTCAAGAAGTCTCACAGACACTGATCAGCTGCTCTGTACAATTAGGAACTAAATGGGCACCTTTCCTCCCACCCCCTCCCCCACCCCCCATAACAAGCTCTGCTGAAAGGATTGCAAGGAAAAAACCCCAGGGTGGCTGGACTTTGAGTCCCCGGTTAACACTTCGGTGTCAGGTTCAAGCAAATTGGTTGGGCACAGCAGGGAAGAGCCTCTGACAGCTCCATTGTACCTGCTTCTGCCCCAGGGGGCCAGGAGCCCAGGCCAGCCCCTCCTTACCTGCTAGGGCTTTTCTGCACTGTGTGAGGAAGTGTGAGAATCCTGGCCCAGAGAGGCCACATTGATTTTTATCCATCCGGGTGTTATTGTGGTAGATCTCCTCTTAAATCAAAATATGTGTATTCTTTTGTATTTTCCACCAGCAAGGAACCTTGAGCCGATCACTCCAGTGGCAGGCCTTGCCATCTGGTAGTCAACCGTCATTATTAGCAGATGAATGAGAAGATATGTAATTTCTGTTTAAAAAAAAATGTATTTAGTGGGCCAGCAGGATGGCTCAGCAGTATAAAGCGCCTGCTTAGGAAAGCTTAGGAGGCCTCAGGGATGGAGGTTCCGTTCCTGGCACCACGTGCTGCGCCAGCCCCGCCCTCAGGGCAGGCTGAGCCAGCCATTAAAAAAAAAAGTATTTAGTACAGAATCTCACAACACAGATCGGTCTTGTAGTGATCCTCCTGTTTTCAGTCTCCCAAGCACTGGGATTACAGGCATGCGGCACCATACCCAGTCTCAGTCAAGTCTAGTCTCAGTGCACCCTGGGGTCTGGGCTGGCACAGCATGCTGGGGACAGGACGCTGGTCCCTGCTTCTGCTTAAAAAACGCTTTAGGTCACTGAGATACCTGGCCAGCCTGAGAACAGAAATAATTTCAGTGGGCAGCTCAAATAGCAGTTTATAATAAGAGGGCAGGGACAACTGCTTCCTAAGAGCCTCAGACTGGCCTGTCACCTCTGCCTGTATTCCATCAGCTGGAACTCATGCTTTTTTTTTTTTTTTTTTCTTGTTTCAGAACCTTTGTTTGTTTATTCACTCATTTTTATGGCAGGCTGAGAGGGCAGGGCTGGTGCAGCATGTGGTGCCGGAGATCGAACCACGGTCCCTGAAGCCGCCTAAGCTTTCCCTAGCAGATGCTTTAGACCACTGAGCCATCCCGCTGGTCCCCTGGAACTCATGCTTTGAGCTCTGCTTAACGGCAGGAGTGCAGGAGTGGCACTTTGGGAAGCTCTCATGTTTACTGCCATAGATGCCTGTCCCCACCCCCACCCCCAAGGATCAATAAAAGAGGAGAGGAAAAAAAAGGGTTGAAAGTGAAAAGACTGGTAAGGAAGCCAGGGCTGGTGGTGCCTGCTTGTAATTCCAACACTGATGGAGAATAAGGCTAAAAGATCACAAATTCAAGTCTCTCCTGAACAACCAGTGAGACCCTATCTCAAAATAAAAAATTTAAAAAGGTTCAGGGTTATAGCTCAGTGGCAGAGCCTTACTCCTGGCCTTAATTCCCAATACCACCCAGAAAATGTCACTGTGAGGTAAATTGGTAGGAGGTGGGCATAGCCAGTGTGTTATGTATGTATGAAAATGCCATTAATATGCACTAAAATATTACAATATCCCAAAGATACCATTCTGCAATTAGACAGTTTTACCTTATAGGCAAGCCTGTTTTATTTTATTTTCTGAGGCTCTTGGGGAGCATTCGTCGCTGTCATCTTCCCTTGCCCTATGGCCCCATGTTCCCCTTGGTGTTTCCAAGTTGGCACAGTGGCTGGGAGAAGCAGAGTTCCCCTCACCAACCATCCTGGGCACCTAGCAAGAGAGAACAATCGTTACTGCTGTGATGAGGCGCTGGGGGGGGGGGCGCTTCGTGGATTTCTGCAGGGTCGCCTGAGCATCCGGGAAGCCAGGCCCGCATTGTGGATGGCCTTGGCCTGAGCACCGGTGTAGTGCACCGTCCCTGTCTAAGGAGAGGCTCCTGAAGTGCCTGTGGGATGCGCAACCCACACCAGCGACCTCTGCTTATTCGAGATACTTCAGACAAACTCAGATCCGGGCCGGTGAGATGGCTCAGTGGTCTAAAGCGCCTGTCTAGGAAAGTTTAGGCAACCGCTGGGATCATAGCTGGGTCCCCTACACCCATGCTGCACCAGCCCCACCCCCAGGAACACAAATAAATAAATGAGGTTTAAAAAAAAGGCCGGCAAGATGGTTCAGCAATCTAAAGCTTAGGCAACTGAAGAACCTCAGGGACCGCGGTTGAATTCCCGGCACTACCTGCTGTGCCAACCCCAACCCCAGGGCAGGCTGAGCCATCCACAAGACAAAAAAACAAACAAACAAACAAACAAAAAAAACCCTCAGATCTCGTTCTGATAGGGCTGGTTTGGGTTGGAACTTGCTCTTCTCAACCAAGACTTGTGCTTCACACAGAGCAACCAGGAAACATTTAGCTTTCTCTCTGTGTGTCTCCTGTTCACAATTTTCTTTTCTTTTTTAAATTTTTAATGTATGATTTTTCATTTCAACTTTTTCTTCTTTCTTTTGTCTTGCTACACAGTAATTTCTAAATATGTACCTAGTGATGCACATATAAATATTTATTTTTTGTTCTTGATTCAGGGAAATATTTTTAAAATCTAATAGCATTTTTATTATCTCCAAAGTGTGGCACATTTATTAAAGAATAATCAGAAAACACATAGGAGCCAAGGGAAGGGGGGAAGGCCCACAGCCATCAACATGAGTCATATTTTACAGTGTAGCTGCAAAAATAGCATGGCTTTTACAAAATAGTATCATATTTCATACATATCATCTTAAAACCCATCTTTTCACTCAGTGAGAAAAATATTTTTCCAAGTTCATAAGCATATTTTAATAATATTACTCCAATAGCCAGATAATAATAGCCTATTACGCGTCTATGTGAGGACTTTTTAAAAGTTCTGTTTGTTGAACAACAGAGGCAGCTATGAAATTTTGCTCATAATCCTTGATATTAAGATACATTTCCAAATATGGAAGTTTTGTGTCAGCATGAATGCATGTATCTAAGGGCTTTTAGACATGAAGTGGCATGTGCCTGTCATCCCAGCACTTGGGAGGCTGAGGCAGGAAGATCCTTGGGAGTTTGAAGCCCAGCTGAGCTAAAAAGTGAGTTCAAGGTCAGCCTGAACTGCATAGTGAGACACCATCTCAAAAAGACAAAATAATAATAATAATAATAATAATAATAATAATAATAATAATAAAGACCTTAGGGGACTAGCCAGATAGCTCAGTGGATTAGAGCACCTACAAGCAGGCTCAGGGGCCAGGGGTTCAATAGGCCTGCCATTTGGGCCCTTCCCCTCAGGGCACGTGGAGACAGCAATTGAGACTGGGCCTGGTGGTGCATGCCTATAATCCCAGCTCTTGGGAGTCTGTAAACAGGTGGATCACTATAAATCCAATCTAGTAGTGAGACGCTGAACACCCTGTAAACCCTTCCCTAAAATAGAAAAAAAAAAACAAAAAACTTTGATACATATTGCCATTTTGCCTCCCAAAATAATCTCTACTGAGGTAGAAAAGAATACCCATTCCTCTGCGTGCTAGGTACTTAGCTTCCAATATATTTCCAACTTCATAAAACTCTTCTTTTTTTTTTTGGTACCAGAGATCAAACTCATCCTCATTGTCACATACTGTGTTTTAACTATTAGCAAAATTATTGGTATTTTTGTATGTCTGTTCTACTAATTTTCAGTTTATATGTTTGTTGTATCTTTCTACTGAGCTATTATTGTATTATTACTGAGTTGTATATTTTGGATACTGTCTTGGCCTGTTTTTTGTTGCCAGAGCAAAGTACCTTAGATCGGGTCATTTGTAAGGAATAGAAGTTCATTTGGCTCAAAGGTTTGAAGGCAGTGATGTCCCTGACATCTGCTCAGCTTCAGGCGAGAGCTGCTTACGTTATAGCCTGGTCACTCAAGGAAAAGGGCAGCACAGGGCTGTCTTCCTCTTCTTAGAAGCCACTAATGGCACTTGGGAGGCTGAGGCAGGAGGATTGCTGTGAGTTTGAGTTCAGTTTGTGCTACAAAGTGAGCTTAAGGCCAGCCTGAACTGTGTAGGCCCAGTCTCAAGAAGACAAAAAGGAAAAAAAGAAGAAAGGGCTAGCCTGATAGCTCATGAAGCTGCCGGGGTAAGTTCTACCCCCGGAGTGGCACTGCCTGTGGGGCACCCTGAGACAGTGATTGAGGCTGGGTGTGGTGGTGCGCGCCTGTAATCCTAGCACTTTGGGAGGCTGAAAGCAGGAGAATCACTATAAGTCTAAACCCTATCCTAAATATAGAAGAGAGAGAGAGAGAGAGAGAGAGAGAGAGAGAGAGAGAGAGAGAGAGAGAGACAGAGACAGACAGAGAGAGAGACAGAGAGAGAGAGAGAGAGAGAGAGAGAGAGAGAGAGAGAGAGGAAAGAAAGCCACTAAAGCCATCACATGAGACTTGCCCTCAGGACCTCAACTAGCCCTAATTACCACCCCAAGGCCCGGCCTACAAATACCATTAGCATGCAGATTTGGGGTTTAAGTCCTCACTACAAGAAATGCCCGCCCAATAGTTCAGTAGAATAAGCGCTTGCCTGGCAAGTGCAAGGACCTGCGCTCAATTCCCAGTCCTGCAAAAAGGAAAAAAAAAAAAAAAAAAAATTCTGGGTCACACATTTAAACTCTAGCAGATATTAATTCCTTATTACCATATAAATTACAAATATTTTCTCCCACTCTCATTTGCCTCTTAAGCTTTTATATTAGACATTTCAAAGCTCCTGAACTGTCAAATGTGTACAGCAATCATTACTTGGTAATTTCTATTTTTGGAGTTATGTCCAGCCAAGCTTTCCCCATTCCATTGTGACATAAAAAGTCACTTACATTTTCTCCTAGGTCTGCTGTGGCTTCATTTTTTCTGTTTCTTTTAGCAGTATTAGTTTTTAATTTTGGTTTTCATCCACTCTTCGTGGATGAATATTTGGTTAGTCTATCATTTCTTTACAAATGGTAATACCATATCAATTTTAGTATTGGTAACCTGATTTTTGAGTTTCTGGTCTAAAAATCTATTTCTTAAACTGGGTGTGGTGGCATATCCCTGTAATCCCAGCACTTGGGAAGCTGAAGCAGGACGATTGCTTCAAATTCAAGACCAGCCTGGGCTCTAAAGTGAGCTCAAGCTTTTTCCGCCACATTCGGGAGAAGACCTGCCGTCATGGGCCGCGTGATCCGTGGACAGAGGAAGGGTGCTGGTTCTGTGTTTCGCGCTCACGTGAAGCATCGCAAGGGCGCTGCTCGTCTACGCGCCGTGGACTTCACGGAACGACACGGCTACATCAAGGGCACCGTGAAGGACATTATCCACGACCCGGGCCGCGGCGCACCCCTCGCTAAGGTGATCTTCCAGGATCCCTATCGATTCAAGAAGCTAACGGAGTTGTTCATTGCCGCCGAGGGTATCCACACGGGCCAGTTTGTGTATTGCGGCAAGAAGGCCCAACTCAACATTGGCAATGTTCTCCCTGTGGGCACCATGCCTGAGGGTACCATTGTGTGCTGCCTGGAGGAGAAGCCTGCAGACCGGGGTAAGCTGGCCCGAGCCTCAGGGAACTATGCCACAGTCATATCCCACAACCCTGAAACCAAGAAGACCAGAGTGAAGCTGCCCTCGGGTTCTAAGAAGGTCATCTCCTCTGCCAACAGAGCTGTTGTTGATGTAGTGGCTGGTGGTGGCAGAATTGATAAACCTATCTTGAAGGCTGGCCGAGCCTACCACAAATACAAGGCGAAGAGAAACTGCTGGCCACGTGTGCGTGGTGTGGCCATGAGTCCTGTCGAGCATCCCTTTGGAGGTGGTAACCACCAGCACATCAGCAAACCCTCAACCATCCGCAGAGATGCCCCTGCAGGGTGCAAAGTGGGTCTTATTGCTGCTCGCAGGACTGGACGACTCCGTGGAACCAAGACAGTGTAGGAGAAAGAGAACTAGAGCTGAGGGGCTCAATAAAATTTGTTTTTGGACTGGTTGGCAACTTTTCTTCAGGCAGTGGGGCATCCTGGACCATAGTATTGGCTGGAGTATTCATCCACGGGTGCCAACATGATGGGGTCTGTTCTGCCCAGGGATCTTGGATTGTGGGAGGAGTGATCTAGTTTTAACACTTAACACTGCACAAGTACCAAGAGCAAGGTGTAGCTCCTTTACACTGCTGCATTCCATGGGTCACAAGTTATATACAGTGGAGGGTTCTAAGCACCTTTGCCTCAGTTGTGCCTCATGCCCTATCACCGGTTTCTCTATCCTGGTGGTGGGCAGTTCTTGCTATTGTATAGGGTTCAGTTGCAAGGTCCCTATACAGTAGCAATGCTGATTTTTGACAAAGGTAGATGCTTCAAGTTCTTTTCCATGTGTCCCAGGTCTTACCAGACTCTGGTACTTAAATAGGGCTCTAGGCTGGGTGGCAAAGAATAGATGTGACTGCCTGCCTTGAGACCACAAAAAATTACTCAAAACCTAAATTTACTTTTTTTCCCTCTACTTTTCAAGTCTTGGTCAAGTATTTGGGGCCGACTTCTTTCATGCATCTGGAAAGTTTAACAATTGAGATATGCTACTAGTTCCTGCCCCAAGGCAAAGTATGTGGGCTTGTTTGATCTGTCTATATGGTGTTTATTGACCATAGACTAGGGGCATGAATAATTCATCAGCCTACGTGGTCCCTTTCTACCAGTTGGAGCAGGACCTGATGTAATTTGTGTGGTTGGCAGGATGCTTCCCAGTCCTCTCAATGGTTTAGCTTGTGGGTCATACTCTAGTTGCTAGTGGCTGGCTACATAGCGCAAACCTTACCTCCATCTTCTGCTAAAGCAGCACTAACAGGGCAGGGAACTTCTCTTTCATATGGGCTGTCCAAGGTTTACAAGTACTAATTAAAGGACAAGAAGCATCTGAAAATAAATAAATAAATAAATAAAGTGAGCTCAAGTCCAGCCTGAATTGCATAGCAAGATCCTGTATCAGACAAAAACGGGGCCCGGCGGGATGGCTCAGTGGTCTAAAGTGCCTGCGGCTTCAGGGACCATGGTTCGATCCCCGGCACCACATACTGCACCAGCCCTGCCCTGGGGCAGGCTGAGCTGGCCATAAAAAGGAGTGAATAAACAAACAAAGGTTCTGAAACAAGAAAAAAAATAAAATAAATAAAATTCTTTAAAAAAAATACAAAAACAACAACCAAAAAAAAAAAAAAAAAAAAAAAAAAAAAAAAAAAAAAAAAAAAAAAAAAAAAAAAAAAAAAAAAAAAAAAAAAAAAAAAACAAAAAAAAAAAAAAAAAAAGCAACAACAACAAAAAACGATTTCATTCCTAAGTTAGTAACAAACCTTCTAAATGATAGAACTTTGGAAATATATTTTACCTATCCAGTAAGGTCTGTTCCCTATAACTTAAAAAAATTTAACTTTGTTACTCACCAATAAATCCTTCTAGTGGAATTTAAAAATCAATTTCGAGAATTAAGAAGTTAAAGACCTACCACAAGTTAGAAATAGCACTAAGCTCCACGACGCTAGCATTTCAAGTTTTCCTTCAGGGCCTCTGGTCAAGTTTATAGTTTCTCTGTGTTGATTTGAAGTAGCCTGTAATTTCACCATCGCTGTTGCTTTTGTACATGAGATGTTTTCCACCCTGTATTTCGCAACTCCTTCGGGCTGGATCGCATCCCCGTCCCGCCGCAGGACCTAACACAACTTGCTCATCCATCCAACCATGTGCGTGTGGCTGTCGCTGTTCTCAGTTTTCAGTTCCTGTGGACAAAATGAGGAAGAGAACCGCAGGCTCTTACGGCAATTCCAGGGACATCCTCTGAGCCCCACCGTCTGATTCACAGCAGCAGAGCTGTTCTACGTTCACGCAAGCCACATGCGAGCTCTGGTTTCTTCCCTGTTCCCCAAATGAGTTCTTTCCTAGGATTAAAAAAAAAAAAATACTATAGTTATCCTGGTGGGTGTGGAGTGGTACCTCGTGGCTTTGGTTACTAAGGATGTTGAGGATGTTTTCTTATGTTGTTGCCTCTTGTATATCTCCATTGGAGAAAGGTCTGTGTAAATATTTCATCACTTTTTAAAAGGAATTGTTTTTCTGTTACTGATTTCCTTATTTTTTAATTTTTTAAATGTATTTAGTACAGTACTATAGAGCCTGCAGGGTCTTGCTGCACATATCTGACTCACAGTGATTCTTCTGTTTTCAACCTCCCAAGCACTGGGATTACAGGAGCGCTACCACGCCCAGTCTCAGTACACCCCAGAGACGGGGCCAATGCCGCACACCGGAGATGGAACCCCAGTTCTTGTGGCTGCCTAAGCAGGCGTGTTAGTCCACTGAGCTATCTGGCCAGCCTGATTTCCTGACTTTTTTTTTTTTTTTTTTTTTTTTGGTCTTTTTGAGGCAGGGTCTCACTATGCAGCTCAGGCTGGCCTTGAGCTCACTTTTGTGGCCCAGGCTGGTCTTGAACTTGCATTGATCCTCCTGCCTCAGCCTCTCAAGTGCTGGGATTACAGGCATGCACCACCACACCTGGCTTACAGTTTCCTACTTTTTAACAGAAAAAAAGTTAACTGAATGTTGCCCTCAGACATAAAATGTTTTCAGAAGCAAAAGCTAGAAGGCTTCACAAAAAATATCTTAAATGATGAAATTTTGTAAGTGCTTATGTGGTTATAAATTAAAAACTTTAAATGTTTGGTGGCCCAGAATTGCTCTAGAACTTCCCCTATTATTTAATTCTATCAGGTAGGTATTATTAAAGTGTCTCTGCCTCACAGATAAGGAACATGAGGGACAGAGAAGCCCAAATCCACGCAGCTTGTAAGTAGTAAAGTTGGACTTTGAACCTGGGATGAATAATTCCATAGGTTCATCCCTGAGTGACTCAGCAAATAAAAGCTTTACTGTCTCACACGGGAATAAGTCCACAAAGAGACAGTAGCAGCTATACATTGTTTTAGCACCCATAAATAATGGAGGATTAAGATTAGTTTTTCCATCTTCCTAGTTTGCTATTATAAACATATTGCCTTTGCCGCAGGTTTTTCCCCTCATGGTTGCAAAATGTCTGCAATAGCTCCAGACATCACGCACAGTCTCTCCTAACAACATTCAAGTGGCAGAAACAGAAAGGCTCTGTGACTTCCTTTTTAAGAGTGAGGAAAACTGTCCCAAGAGTGCTTCCAGCAGACTTTGTAGGAACTAGAATTCTATCATTCTAACTCAGTCAAGCATATGAGAGTTTTAAAGTTTTGAACACAGCTCACTAAGATTTGCACAGAAATTTCAGCAGGGCCTGGCCTCCTGCAGTTAACTGTGGCTGAACTCCTGAACCAAATTAGTTTTTGACTAAGAAGGAAGGGTGGTGACCAACAGCTCCAGCCATATTGTCCCTAGCTCTGTGAGGCTCGGGGCAGTGACTCCTTCTCTGTGGGTGGGGGCTTCCTCACCCACAACTTCTCCTAGCTCTTAGCTCTTTCTAGCTGTCTCTGTCTCTGCCTCCATCTCCATCTTTGTCACTCTGTCTCTGTCTGTCTGTCTCTCATTTGTTTCTTCCTCTGT
>PVJA010043555.1:0-16697 GCA_004027025.1 Myocastor coypus | reverse complement strand
AGAGAAGAGAAGAGAAGAGAAGAGAAAAGAGGGAGAAGACGGCAGAAGGGCTGTACAATACTCCTATGCCAAGGAAACAGATAGAGCCTTCTAGATTCTCAGAGACTTGAGCTCTCTCTCATCTGTAAACACTAGGACATCATCCCGGGTCTTCATGGCCTCTGTTGACTAGAAATTCTACTCAGAGCTGCCTATGTTAGCCCGCTTTTCATCACTATCATCTGAGATAACCAATGCACAACAAGAGAGTTGATCTTGGCCTAGTGTAGGCGGTTCTGGTCTATGTTCTGTCAGCCCGGGTGCTTTGGGCCTATGCTGGCTCTCCCTGGAGGAAGCCTGTTATGGTTTATGTCTAGCTGTCTCCCCAAAGCTTCATGAGTCAGGAGGCAGGGATTTCTAGAGTTTGAGACTTGACCCATGATCCCTGGTATTATGGGTTTTAGTACTGATGGGATTATGGGTGCAGCCTAAGGTGGAGGCTGAGGTGGAGAGCCTGAATGTAATATAAAAAGAGACAGAGAGACAGACTAGAGCTGTTGCTCTCTGCTGCCATGTTTGATTGGCTGCCTCTGTCACCATTTTGCTGCTGTTCCACTGCCATGAACTGGATGCTCTCTGCCCTGTTCCACTCAGCCTTGGACCTGCCGAATATGGACTGAAACCTTCACAAAATGTGAGCTAAATAAACCTTTTCTTCCTTCATTTTGAATGTCAGGTATTTGTCCCAGCAATGAGGAAAAAGTAACTAAGACAAAGCCAATGTCAAGGAAAATTCCTCACCTTGTGGCTGGAAATCCAACAGGAAGGCAGAAAAGGGACCAAGTGCCACAGTCACCTTCAAGAGCACTCAGGAATGACCTAACGACCTCTCTCGACCTCTCAACCTCTCTCGTGAGTCCCACCACTGAAAGGTTCTACCTCACAATAGCAACACAGCCTGGGGGGACCAAGCCTTTAATACACGGACCTTTGAGGGACATTTAAGATCAAAACTATTTTACTGCGGGCTGTTTAGAGCAGAGCTATTACCACTTTCAGAACAGACTGTTGGGTCAGCGTTATGTTTTGTGTCTAGTTGTCCCCCTAAAGCCTCATGTAAATCATGGGGCTGTCAAGCAAGCGGCTCAAGGGGCGGGGCCGAAGCACTAGGGCGGGGCTTGAGGGGCGGGGCCTGGAGAGGCGAGAACTGTTAAACGGACAGCATGCATCTCCCCCGCCCCCTGGTGGCCTCTCTCGGAGGTTTGGAGCGGATCATACTGGATATATAGCAGCGCCCCAGTCTTCCTCCAGACCCTATAGAGCCGGGGGCTGTGTCTAGAAACCGCCAATAACTGTGAGCTAAATAAACCTTTCCTTCCCTAAGCTTGTGTGTCAGGCATTTGTCCCAACAACGACAGAAGAGAAACTAAGACAGGATGGGAAAGTAGAGAAATAAAAGAAAAGGAAGAAATTAGAAGCAAGGCTAGAGGACAAAAGATAATTACATGAACTTTGCAAGACTGGTGAAGAAGATAGGAAAAGAGGGAAGGGAGAAATAAAAACAAAACCGGAACAACAGCAAACGAAAACTCTAGAAACAATGTTCAAACATATGAAAACAACAATCAAGAAAAAAAGAAAACAAAAATAAGAGAAAAATTGCCCTGAGTTTTAGGCTCAGTTGCCCCTGCTCCAAAATGGTTGCAGACCAATCACCATCTCTTGGGAATGTCTAAACCAAAAGGCTCTCCAGCCACTGTAGTTCACTGTGTCTGCTGATCACTTTGCCCTGGCACATTTCTCTGTGGAGGCCTCTGGGGTCGAGAGGAGTCATCACCCATCTGCAAGTTGGAGTCTCTCCTCCCACACAGACTCAGTAGAAAAAAGAAAAAAAACAAAACACACAAACAAAAAGAAAAAACATTGTTGTCTCCTCTTTCTTCACTAAGGTTTCTCTCCACTCTTCCCTCCTCTTCCTTACTACATTCCAGCCTCTCGACACCAGATCTGAGGGAATCTGTTACTCTGATGTTCACTACTCTGCCATCTTTGACCCCAACAGATTTGGGTCAGGAGACACCTTGGGAGACTCAATCTTTTTTGCCTTGGGAACTATATTTGGCCAATTGCCAACATACGGTAGGGACTCAAGAAATAGGAACGAGGGACTCAGTGATGGAAGAAACTAAACACTGAACGTTGATGAATGCCTGCTGTTGATAAATGTCTCCTTTTCAATGTTGGGGGAATGCAAGAAAAAGAAAAAAAAACGTAATATTGAATGATATAAGCCAGATATAGGAGAATGTTATTTGTGATGACATTTGTATAAAATTCTAGAACAGGCAAGATAAAATCTAGAGTGCTTGGAGTCAATATAATGGTTACCTAGAAGGCCAGCCAAATAGCTCAGTGGATTAAAGCACCTGCAAGCAGGCTCAAGGACCCAGGGTTTGATCCTAGGGCCTGCTGTGACTGGGCATGGTGGCATGCACCTGTAATCCCAGCCCTTAGGAGGGTGTAAACAAGCAGATTACTATGAGTCTGATCTAGTATTGAGACCCTGAAAATCCTGTACACCCTTCCCTAAAATATAATAATAATAATAATAATAATAATAATAATAATAATAATAATCACCTAGCACTCAGAAGGCCCAGACTGTACTGTCCCTTTGGTTTTCCTCTGCCTTGCAATTAATGTAGCCCATTGAGGAGACTCTTTGGTAAGAGCTGATTCATGTTCTTTCCTTCTTTGTTTTTTCCATCTCTGTCCTGCTTTCTGAATATAGATGTGATGGCTGGATCTCTGACTGCCATTCTGGATCATAAGAATAAGAGCCCTTACCCCAGCTGAAAGCTGGAAAGTAAATCCCGAACAACTCCTGAAACTGTTGTGGTAGCTTTGGACAGCTCTTCTGGTCAACTCTGGACTTCTTTTACATGAGAGAGAGAATTGTCTGTCTTGGGAGAACCCCTACTATTTTGGAGTTTTCTGTCACAGGCAAATTGAACTTACGTTTCTGTCCAACAGTTCTATGCAGCTCTATGCAGTTACTGCTGTGCAGAGGACTCACATGACTCAAAACAGGGACAGGCTGGGAGTAAATCAAAAGCCAGGACAGTAGTTGATGGCACTGCTTCCATGGAGACTGCTTACTGGGCCCGCAGCACGATGCTCTCCTGGGATTCCCATGATCAGGGGACTAAGGAGTCACAATCACAGATCTAACAATTGAGAGCCCCCACCCCCAACAATGTCTTTGACCTCTGCCAGAGAGAATGGAAGTTCATGCCCTGTTTGTATCTGAGAGAACTGAGCTGGACAGCACAGGAGTAGAGCTCCCTGGCCTAGTGTTGCAGAGAAAGGAAATGGCAGAGCTGGGGTTTAAGGCAAGAAACCCAGAGGAAAACTCACCTCCCCCACCCCAATGCTACAAATTGAATTCAGCACCTTTTTACTGAGCTACAACCCTAACCTTGATTTTTTTCTTTTTTTTTTTTTTTTTTTTTTTTTTTTTTTTTTTTTTTTTTTTTTTTTTTTTTTTTTTTTTTTTTTTTTTTTTTTTTTTTTTTTTTTTTTTTTTTTTTTTTTTTTTTTTTTTTTTTTCTTGTTTTTTTCTTGTTTCAGAACCTTTGTTTGTTTATTCACTCATTTTTATGGCTGGCTCAGCCCACGCAGAGGGCAGGGCTGGCGCAGCATGTGGTGTCAGGTAGCGAACCATGGTCCCTGAAGCCACCCAAGCTTTCCCAAGCAGGGGCTTTAGACCACTGAGCCATCCCGCCGGGCCCCAACCTTGGCTTTTTCTTTTTTAAATTTTTTTGAGGAACAGGGTCTTGCCAACTCACTGAGCTGCCCAGGCTGGGTTCGAACTTGCCCTTCTCTTGCCTGCCTGCGCCTCCAGGCATGTGCCACCATGCCCAGCAAAGCTGATCTTAACTCCTCAGTCACATCACTTGCTTAGAAATCACACAGCCCAATCTCACACTGGACTCTTAAGAGGTTCTTCGCAGCCTCTGCTGAAAGGATAGCCAGCCTTCACGTGGATAGCCTGGGTGACAGAGCTCACCACCCTAGAGGCCTGCAAAAAGACTGTAAGGAAGAATTCTAATCTCTCCTTGGGCCTCTTGTTCTGGCAGCCATCTCATGACTGCCCCCTGGGGACTGTTCCCCAGAATTCCCTAGAACTTTTCTCAGTCTCTCTCTCTCTCTCTCTCTCTCTCTCTCTCTGTTCCCCCCTCCCTCCCCCTCCTCATCACCTCTCTCTCTCTACCTCTCCCCCTTCTCCCCCTCCCTCCCTCCCCTTCTCTCTCCCCTCCCCCCACCTTGAAAAGGAAGCAAGACTAAGACAGCGGACTACTGGACATCAGATCAACAAATGCAAAAGTTACTTACTCTGTGGCCCAGGCATCTCTCTCCCTGCACAAGTGGACAGATGGGTAAAAAGTTCAAAGTAGCAGCATTTGTAAAGGAAAACTTGGCAATGTCAACATCAGCAGATCTGCCATTTTAAAAGGGTTGGAGGTAGCTGCCAAAGAGAAATGAAAACGCATGTTTACACAAAGAAGAATGCTTACATCAATATTATGCTTACTAGCCCGAACTGGAAACAATCCAGGGTCCTAAACATACACGTGTGGTATATCCAAATGTATCCCTGGCAGTGAACAAACTTGAGTAGCTCACAGCTGTGATTTACATGCCACCTGTCGTCCCAGCTACTCAGGAGGCTGAGGCAGGATGGTTACTTGAGCTCAGGAGTTTAAGACCAGCCTGGCAAATACAGCAAAATCCTACAACAGCGAAAAAAAAAAAAAAAAGAACCAAAAAAGAAGAAAAAGCAGCAGCGGAAGAACTACTGATACACTCTACAACCTGGATGAGCCTCCCAGTAGTTATGTTAGTAGAAGTCAGGCCAGCGGTGCCAGTGCACACCTGTAATCCCAAGACTCTTGGAGGCTGAGGCGGGAGTTCTGCTGGGAGTTTGAGTCCAGCCTGGGCTCCAAGGTGAGTTTAAGGCTGGCCTAAACTGCATCCAAAAAGACAATCAATCAATAACACATGGAAAAGATTACATATAAAGATGTCTAGAAAAGGCAAATTGAGGGTCGGCCAAATAGCTCACTGGGTTAAAGTGCCTGCAAGCAGGCTTGGGCTGGGAGTTCAGTCCCCAAGTCTGCCGTGCACGCTGAGATGGCAATTGAGACTGGGCGTGGTAGCGCACACCTATAATCCCAGCTTTTGGGAAGCTGTAAACAGGCAGATCACTATGAGTCTGATCTAATAGTGACCCTGAATACCCTTCCCTAAAATAAATAAATAAATAAATAAATAATAAAAACTTGTTGAGGGAGTAAAAATATTCCAAAATTTCTAAAACCAGATTGTAATCATACTTATACAATTTTTCAAACTTGCTAAAAATCATTGTGCTAATACTAGATTTTATGTAGGTAGACCCTTCAAAGTATTTTTGGTTTTCATTTTTGTTTTTTCTTGGTATTAAAAATTGAACCAGGGCCTCATACATGATAGGTAAGCACTCTACCACTCTATGAATGTTCCCAACCCTTTTCATGTTCTGAAATAAGGTCTCCCTGTTGCCCAAGCTGGTTCCAAACTTTGGGTCCTTGTGCCTCAAATTCCCCAGTACTGGCATTACGGGCATGCACTACTGCACTCGGCCAGTTAAAGTGGTTTGCTTGTTTGCTTATTGTTGTTTTGTTTTTTGTTTCTGTTTTTGTGGGTTTGTTTTTTTTTGTTTGTTTGTTTGTTTTTTTTTTGAGACAGGGTCTCGCTATGCAGTTCAGGCTGGCCTTGAGCTCACTTTGGTAGCCCAGGCTGGTCTCGAACTCACACCGATCCTCCTGCCTCAGCCTCCCAAGTGCTGGGATGACAGGCATGCACCACCACGCCCCGCTCATATTGTTGTTGTTTTGTAATTATTTATTTACTTTTCTGGGACCAGCACAACATGTGGTACTGGGGATCAAACCCAGGTCCTTGTGCTTGCCAGGCAGGCACTTAGACTACCGAACTATCTCCCCGGCTCTGTTGTTGTTTTGAGACAGTCTCACTATGTAGTTCAGGCTGAACTTGAACTGACTATATAGCTGAAGCTTGCCTCGTGTGCTCGGTAATCCTCTGGCCCCAATCTCCTAAGTAAAGAATGAGATTAAAAGTATGCACCACTATGCCTGGAAAAAAAAAAATTTTTTTTAAAAGATGAGATTCTGTTAGGCATAGTAGAATATTCTTGTAATCCAAGCACTATGAGAGGCTGAGACAGGAGGATTGCAAATTCAAGCCCAGCCTGGGCAATTTAGCAAGATATTGTCTCAAGGTAAAAAATAATGGGGAAGATGTTTGAGGATATAGCTCCATGTCAGAGCCCTGAGTTCGATTCCCAGTATCACACACATAAAAAGATAAGGTAAATATGGAAAAAGGATAGATATTAAGTGAAAAAAGCAAGATGAAAGGATGGTGGTGGAGGAGGAAGAGGAGGTAGTGGTGGTGGGGAGATGGTTTAGCAATCTAAGCAACTTCCTTGCAAGCATAAGGACCCAGGTTCAATCCCTGGTACCACGTCCCATGTGGCAAAACTGGGTGTGGTGGCGCATGCCTGTAATCCCAGCACTGGGAAGGTCAAAACAGGAGGATCACTACGAGTCTGAGCTGCCTGCATGGAGAGACCCTGTACTAAATACATACATAAATAAATTTTAAAAAGAAAGAGAAAGGTGTCGTGGATCACACCTGTAATCCCAGCACTCAAGAGGCTGAGGCAGGAGGATTGCTTTGAATTCCAGGGCAGCCTGAGCTACAAAGTGAGTTTAAGGCCAGCATGGATTACATAGTGAAATCCTGTCTCCAAAACACAAACAAATAAAGCAAGATAAAAAAAAAATAGTAGCTGTCATTTATATAAAAAATTAAACATCCTACACATAAACATAAATGTACATATAAGTAGATATAAACAATCTGCTTATTAAAATACAGCTTATTTTTAAAAGCTTAACCCCATATATTCAAGAAATCTTACTTTTGAGGAGAAATCAGTGGCTGAGGAGAGAAACTTTACTTTATAATGAAAGTTCCTTTGATAACTTTTTTTTTTGAGTAGAACATATTTATTGAAGGAAAGAAAGCTCCTGCCTGAGAGAGGGGCAGGAGGGGGGCCCCATATAGGTGGTCCCCCCTTTGATAACTTTTTTAGTTAAGAAAAATTCAGCTAGACAGAGCCAGCAGTATAGTTCAGCAGATTAAGCACTTGCTTAGGGAAGCGCAGGAGTGAGGGTTTGGTTCCTAGCCCTGCCTGTTGCCCCGGGCCAGCTCTGGAGCCTGTTGAGCCAGGGATGGAGTCTGGGCATGATGGTTCAAGCCTGTAATCCCAGCACTTAGGAGATACAATCAGGAGGATCACTAAGAGCTAGTAGTGCAACCCTGTACAAAATAATAATAATAATAATAATAATAATAATAATAATAATAATACAGAAAAAAAACAAAAATTCAGCTAGAAATGTAGCTTAGTAGTAGAGTGCATACCTATCATGTGCTGGGCCCTAGATTGTGTCCCCACCAACAGAGAAAAGGAAGAAGGGAGGGAAGAAGGAAAGGAAGGAAGGAAGGAAGAAAAGAAGGAAGGAAAAAAAGAAGGGCTGGGGAGATGGCTCAGAAGTCTAAGTGCCTGCATGGCAAGCACAAGGACCCAAGTTCCATCTGGGTACCACATGCCATGCCAGCCCCCAAGCCAGGTGTGGTGGTGCATGCCTGTAATCCCAGCACTGAGACGGCTGAGACAAGAGGATCTCCATGAGTCTGAACTACATAGCAAGACCCTGTATCAAATAAAAATAAACAAATACATTTTCAAAAAAGAAAGAAAGGAAAGGGGAAGAGAGAGAAGAGGAAGAAAGAGGATAGGAAAGGAGGGAGGGAAAAAGGAAAGTAAAAAAGAAGAAAAAGGGCAGGGGGTATGGCACAGCGGCACCACACTTGGCTAGCATGTGTGAGGCCCGGGATTCAACCTCAGCACTATAAAATAATAATAATAATAATAAATGTTTAAAATAAGTTGAATTAAAAATCAATCCAGAAAGAGAAGACAATGCAAAGACGAGGGGCTAGATGATAGCAAGCAGCTGGCTACGGCATGGGTGCCATAGGTTTGCCGCCGCTGGGCTAGAGAGCTGTAGCTAGTTCACCCCCAACACATTTTTTCACAGTTATTCAATGCATGCATGAGTTTAGGAAATTAACATTTTTAAGCAGCGACAAACCGAACTTGTCTAGAATTAGGATGGGCTTAAGAAATGACCCGGTCCGGTCTTTTCATTCTGTAGGTGGGGAAACTGAGGCTCATCCCATGCTGGGACACACCGGGCCCCCCGGCCCAGGCTGAAGTCCAGCCTGAGACAAGGCTCCCAGCTCCACCCCCACACTGCGCTCTGCACAAATTGTCTCATGTCTCCAGGAAAGGGGAGTTTATAAATTTGGCCACATTTTGAAACAACAGAGCCATAAATGGACAGGACGGAGGGAGGCTGGGATGTACCTGACCTTTGAGTCTAGGGACAAGGAGGGGAAGGCAGCAAAGAGGGGGCAGGCCCAGTTACAGCCTGATTTCTGCAACCAGGAGAAAAATAGAACTGGAGAGAGGGCCGTGGCAGGGAGGGTCAACAAAGCCAGGAAAAGCAAAGGAACAGACTAACCACATTCCTGTCCCCCTCCACCACCTCTAGACCTTCAGCAAATGCCCTCACCTCTCTGAGCCCCAAACGTGGCATATGAACATCGTATCACAGGAAGTGTGTAAAATTATGAAGACCCAGGCCCCTCATCTGCCATACAAAGAATCAGAGTGAGGACTGGGCCGAGCCAGCTGTGTTTCCTGGAAGCATCCTGGGGTGGGCTGATGCAGCCAGAGAAAAGTGTTGAGGGCCGTGTCATCCGGCCTTGCAAAATCGGCACTTTTACTACACTATGTTGCCTATGGAGGAAAGTCCAGGAGGCTTAGTATTTATAGCATCCAAAACCTCCAGAGCAACCCCTTGAACGACCTCACTACCCCTGGGCAGCCCTTCACACCCACCCTCAGCAAGCACAGAGTACCTCCTGGCACTTCCGGATAAAACCAAATGCGTGTTCCCTGTGTGAGTCCTAAGTGGGAACAAGTTAAATTCCACGTTCCAATTTTAACTTCCATTTCCAAACACGTTACATTGACATCTCCAAACCCCACTGCCCTGGGGGGAGAGGCACCGCCCACTCCCTCCTTCCTTCGGCTTTTTGGTTCTCGTCTCTCTAGACTGAATCCTCGTTTCTTCTGAGCCCTATTGTCCTCCGGAATAAGCCAATAAACTAATGAATAAATCTTTTTATCTGCTGAACTCCAGCTCCCATAGCCAATGCATGCTATTTATAGTCAATGGTATTTGTTGAAATGCTATCAAACCTAGATCTTCCCAGTCAACTCTGAACTGAACGAAACAACCAATGAAAACAGTGGACATCTATCGGGTAGCAACTCCGGCAGACAGGTATCAACAAACTAGATGGTTCCAGAAGTGGTGAGAATTATGTTTTCAGATAGGGACTGAGATGCCCTGTTCCATGAAGAGAGATCAGAAAAGCAAGCGGTACTTGAGGTGAGACACAAAGAACGAGACAGGGCTGGCCTACAGAGCCCTGGAAGGGACAATTTTATCTGTATTTCAGAAGCACTCTGTATTTTGGGTGGTGAGCGGAAGTAGCAGGGTAGAAGGGGACTGTGGCCAGGGCCAGCAGTAGGGACTTATCGTGTGGGAGAGGTGGGGCACAACTACATGAAGAAAGAAATCACAGGGCTGCTTTGGGCAGGCAGGAGCACTTACCTTCCCAACCTTAGTCTCTGATTTTCTGAGCCTGATCTGTGTTTTAAACACACATGCAAGGCCAGCAAGATAGCTCAGGAGTCTAAGCACCTCCTTGGCAAGCTCAAAGACCCAGGTTCAATCCCCAGTTCTGCATGCCATGCCGCAGCAACAGAACCTGGACCTGGGACACACTGTGCCACTACCAGGCATGATGGCACACATCCATAAACACATACACACGCACACATGCATGTGCATATACACACACACACACACACACACACACACTGGGGAGACTGCAAACAGGAGGATTGCTGAGTCCAACCTGCGTAGCAAGACCCTGTACAAACACATAAAAAAATAAACATACACACACACACACACACATATGCACACACGCATATACAAAATCTCACAAAGCCTTAGAAGCTGGCTAAAGCCCATAGGATCTCTTTGTGTTTTGCTTTTTAAAAATATGTTTTCCCACTGAATCTTCAGTTTTATATTTCCAGCAGTTGGCATTCACCCAAGGGGACAAGCTAACTGAGACAAATGGCCTTCCGTCCTTCTGTCATTGTCCTCTGGATCACAGCTGATGGCTGCTAGAGGGTCATTTCCTGTGGCCTCAGCAGGGCAGCAGGGCCAGGGGTTGGGGCCAGGCCTTCCCACGGATGCAGCTGTGTCAGACACACTTCCTGAGGGGACAGTGCTCTGAGGGAGGAAAGTAGGGAAGGCCAGGGGCAGCCCCCCAGGAGCTCAGGCCAGCAACTCTACCCCACAGCTTATTATCAAGTCACTTACTTGCAATTTAACAAAACAATGAGGCGGGCTTCTAAGGTGAACCCACAGGAAGAAACTGCTGCACCGATGTTGGACAGCCATTTGTCTAGGATGAGAAGTACCTCACCTCCTAGAAGGTCTGGCCCACAGGATTTCAAAATTCACCAAATTCAGGTCATAGGACCCAAGCAGTGAGGCTGGACTGTGTCTGACAAGACAGAATGCTTTTCCTCACTACAGACTGGGGCAAGGATCCGTGCACAGGGCTCCCGGCATGAGGACCCTTGAACATGACCTCTATCCAAGCTGTGCACACACATCCCAAATTCTGCTGAGTTTCTAGGCTCAACCCCTCCTGGTTATACTTAAAATGGCTCTCTCCCCCCAAGGAGCACAGGGAGTATGTAGAGGCGATGTCTGACCTGTACCCCTCAGTTCCTCAGGAAAACCCATGCATCTTATTTGAGACCATGTGTAGCGCTCTCACTTGCCTTGCTCATTACTGCCATTCAAGATGTTTTGGGGCTGTTCGTTTTGTTTTTACTTTTATTTTTGGAGACAGAATCTTTCTTTGCAGTGCAGGCTGGCCTTGAACTCACTATGGAGCCCAGGCTGACCTGGAACTTGCAGCAATCCTCCTGCCTCAGCCTCTGGAGTACTGGACAAAAAGTGTGTGCCATCACATCCAGCAAGATGGTTTACCTTGAATTCTTTCTTCCTGCCTCAGGGACTTTGCTCCAGCCATTCTTCTGCTTGAAATTACAAAGCAAAGTGACAAAAAGAACCCTAATATTTTCCCTTTTAGAGTTAAGCACAACTAACAGTAACTATTTGTACAGTCATTGTGTGACATTGTCTTCTTCCAAAGTACCATGGAAAACACTTCACCATGGAAGATGTTGTTTCCAAAGTGACTAAAGAAAGGGAAAGAGCTCTGAGGCACAAGTGCCTGCCTGGCAAGCACAATGTCGTAAGTTCGAACCCCGGTCCCACAAACAAAAAAAAAGAAAGAAAGTACAATGAAACCAAGAAATGCTATGTATCTCTTCTGCTCACATTTTTATTGGCTAGAATTAGTCAAATGGTCCCTTCTAACGTCAAGGTAGGCTTCAAACTGTGGTTCAGTTGAGTATCAAATAAGAGTATATATATATATATATATATATATATATATATATATATATATATATATACTAGTAGACTGTTACAGTGGGGTGGGGTGGCTTTTCAACAAGAGAAAGAGTAGAAGATTGCACAACCAAAAGCTTTGCTAGGCACACAATCTCTGCCTCCCTACACAAGTCGGGAGAAAGAGGCATATCGCCTGGGTCTGGGTCTGCCTTTTCCTGTGAATGTAAAACTAATTCCTGTACAGCCCTGGAGCACCACCAGTCATATCCATCCCCCCCATAATCACCTTTTTTTTTCTTTTTTTTGTCTTTTTGAGACAGGGTCTCACTATGCAGTTCAGGCTGGCCTTGAGCTCACTTTTGTAGCCCAGGCTGGTCTCGAACTCGCACTGATCCTCCCACCTCAGCCTCCGGAGTGCTGGGATTACAGGCGTGTGCCTTTATAATGAAGACATGTGACCGCTCCTCACTCCGTCTTTTTTGCACTGTCTAGCAAATCAGAAGAGCTGAGAGTTCCAGAAGCAGCCTCAGGGCAAAGGGTGAGGGACTGAGGCATAGTGGTCCCAGCTCCCTTGTTTCTTGGTTGGGACAGCTGACACAGGCTCTGACAGTTCCCTCCAGATGTGGCACTCCAAATGACCACTAAAGTAGCTGGTTTTGGGCTGGGGATATAGCTCAGTGGCATAAGCACCTGCCTGGCAAGTTCAAGATCCTGAGTTCAATCCCCAGTGCCACAAAAAGAAAAAAGAAAAAGATGAAGTAACTGGTTCCGTATAACACTGTTTTCCTTGCCTCTCTTCCCTATTCCCCTCCAAGGATTCCCTGGGATCACCTTTTAAATAAATGAGTTGTATTTTAGTGTTTGTCTTGGGATCTGCCTCTGGGAGAAACTGAGACTGTGCTGCAGGACCAGGGGCAGTGACCTGTGTTCTCTCCTACCCTGCTCAGCCTTGTGCATAAATGGCACTCAGTCATGTGCGCGCGCGCGCGCGCGCGCGCGTGTATGTGTGTGTGTGTGTGTGTGTGTGTGTGTGTGTGTCTGTGTGTGTAACAGAGTCTAACTATGTTGCGTAGGCTGTTTTTGAACTTGCTATCCTGTCTTAGTCTCCCAAGTGGCTAGGGTTATAGGGATGTACCACCACGCATAGCTCTGCATTTTTTTAACCTTTAATTTATTTGGTCAGGGTCTCACTCTACAGTTCAGACTCATAGTGAGCCTCCTCCTGTCTCAGCTTCCCCAGCACTGGGATAACAAGCATGTGCCACCATGCCCAGTTTCAGTCACTGGCATGATGTGCCCAGAGTTCCAGGGCCAGCATGACATGTACTGCGGGTACCAGGAATTGAACCTGGGTCCTTGCGATTGCTGATAGGTGCTTAGACCGCTCAATCAGCCTTTCAAACAGTTGTTTAAAAACACATGTCAAAGACAGGTCATCTTGGCCAGGGATAGAGCCGACTTAGCAGAAGGAGGGCCTCATGCATCTAAAAAAAAATCCATGGAGGATTTATCTGCTCATCCTGTTTCTTTCCCACACACAGGAAATCCTGGACAGGCAGAGCTTCCTGACTGGGAGAGCTCATAGCAGCACTGGGTCAAAAATCACCTCCTTATGAAAAGAAATATTTAGGTGGCTGGAGAGGATCCATGACACCTTCTTCACTGCGTAGAGAAAGGCAAAGTTCCAAGCTCTGGGTTCTAGTCCATAATCTGGCATGAGTTTACTGTGTCACTCTAGGCTGTCCCACCCTGAGTTCCTATCTATGTGGTAAAGACAGAATAATTGAGCTTCGGGTCATCTTTCAATTACTATATTCTGCATTTCTTCAGAAGTTGACTAGAGAATTCTTCTAGAGATTCAGAAATTCAAAGAAGACAAATATTCTGTGTATTTTGGAAACCAATATTAGCAGCTATTAAGAAGAGTTACAGTGATTTGTCCTGTAGATGGAATTTTCCATGGAAAAATATTGTAAATTTATATTTTCTTAATAAATGTGCACCTGTTAGCCACTTTTCTTGTTTCCCTTTCTTGTTCCCACCTCTACTTCACAGCTGTAGTCACCTGGCCAGTTGGATCTTATTGCTCTCTTGCTTAAGATGATGGATGAGGGCTGGGAAGATAGTAGAATAAGCACTTGCCCGGCAAGCACAAGGGCCTGAGTTCAATCCTCGGTTCTGAAAAAAGCAAGAAAGAAATTTAAACTTAAAAAAAGAAATTTAAATAAAATGCATGGGGACCCAGCAGGATGGCTCAGTGGTCTAAAGCACCTGCTTAGGAAAGCTTGGGCAGCAGCAGGGACTGCGGTTCGATCCCCGGCACCACATGCTGCGCCAGCCCTGCCCTCAGGGCAGGCTGAGCCAGCCATAAAAATAAATAAACAAACAAACAAAAGTTCTGAAACAAGAAAAACAAATAAAATAATTATTAAAAAAAATAAAATGCATGGATGGATGCTGGGTGTCAAGGGGGCTCCGATAGTGCTTTGCACATGGCGGATGATTGACTACCAAACTGGATTTTTATTTCCAAGCTGATATGTTCTAGGAAGACACTCTAGATAAGCTGGACCCAAAAAAGTAGAGACTCTATAGGAAGGCCAAAGAAAGCTCACCTGAGGGAAGATGCTTAGACTCTGGTATGGACTTTGTGAGTTGTCTTTTTATATTCTACATAAGTAAAGTGCTTTTTAGATTCTAGCTCCTAGGTAAGTAAAGTTAATGCATAACTCATTTCACTTAGGTGAGATGTCACAATGCATATTGGTTAGGAATATTTTAGGTTGCCAATTGCAAAATACCAGTGGCTGTTTTAAAACAATAAAGACATAGCCAGGCGTGGTGGCGCACGCCTGTAATCCCAGCACTTGGGAGGCTGAGGCAGGAGGATCGGTGTGAGTTCGAGACCAGCCTGGGCTACAAAAGTGAGCTCAAAGCCAGCCTGAACTGCATAGTGAGACCCTGTCTCAAAAAGACAAAAAAATAAATAAATAAATAAATAAATAAAGACATAGATTGTTTACTTATCTACAAAACTGGAAACTCTTAGTCACAGAGCAGACCCGCCAGTTCAATCATGTAAAGAACAGAGGTTCTTCTTACTTTTTCACACCTCTATTCTCATATGTCAGTGCCACATGGCCCCAGATGGCCATAACTTCCACACATTGAGCTCTTCCCTCACTTCTAAACATTTAATCATGAAAGCTTTCTAGAAGCATCCTTTTTCTTATGGCTTCCCCTTATGATTATAACCCACATGACATGTTATTATTATTGTTATCCGTTACCTGTTATGGCAAAACAAATGACCCAAAGCCTGTTTAAACAGTAGTAAACATTTATTTTCACTGATGTGTTTTGTGGGTCAGGTATCCATCCAGGAATAGATAGGTATGTCTAGCTTAAGATCTCTTAGTTGATTTGCACCCAGATCTCTCTCTTTCTTTTTTTCTTGTCTTTTTGAACTATGCTTGTGCCAGGATTTTAATTGATATATGTGACTAAGTAACAATACAGAGGGGTAAATGCCACTGACAGAAAAGTTTCATGTTACTGACAGTTCCCCTAGAAATGGGAGGTACAGTGTGCTATTCAGGCCCACAGAGGAAAGCATTAATGTCAGTGAAGAGGCAGAAAGAGACCAACAGAAGGCGCAGGCCACAATCTTTATTGGGATTTCCACGGGAAACTCAAGGCAGGGCAAGGTACAGTTGAGGACTGGCTAGTTTGAATCACTTCCAGGGGTTTTGGAGATTGAGAGGATATGTTTAGTTGGTACCTGGACCTTGGTTGACGTAGAGCAGAATGAGAGCTAGATAAAAGGCTATAAAAGCAGCATGAGATTAGTTGCTGTGTATATGAAAGACAGGTTTGTTGATAAGTTGTGCTAGGCAATTTCTCCTTAAACAACAAGCCCCTCCCCTATTAAAAAAAAAAGTGAAAAACCTCATAAAATATAGAAAAGAAAACAAATGAAAGGTGGCTATAATGGTGTGTACCTGTATGGTCCCACTTACTTGAGAGGCTGAAGAGGAAGGATCACTTGAACCCAATAGTTTGACACCAGCCTAAACAATACAGCAAAGCTGGGCACGGTGGCACATGCCCGTAATCCCAGCACTTGGGAGGCTGAGGCAAGAGAATCAGTGCGAGTTCCAGACCAGCCTGGGCTACAAAAGTGAGCTCAAGGCCAGCCTGAACTGCATCGCAAGACCCTGTCTCAAAAAGACATAAATAAATAACATGAAACAGCTTTCTGATGGTGGACACCCACGGAGGAAGTATCATCAGTCTCTCTTCTGACTGCCCTCATGTCTAAGTCAGGGTCTTCCAAGGAGCCTGAACAGCTAGGGAAGCTCTTCATCAGAGGGCTGAGCTTTGAAACAGCTGATGAGAGTCTGAGGAGCCATTTTGAACCATGGGGAACACTCACAGACTGCGTGGTAATGAGAGACCCAAGCACCAAGCGTTCCAGGGGCTTTGGATTTGCCACTTATGCCACTCTGGAGGAGGCGGATGCAGCCATGAATGCAAGACCACACAAAGTGGATGAGAGAGCTGTGGAACCAAAGAGAGCTGTCTCAAGAGAAGATTCTCAAAGACCAGGTGCCCATCTAATGGTGAAGAAGATCTTAACTGGTGGCACTAAATAAGATACTGAAAAGCCAGGTGTGGTGGCACACACCTGTAATCCCAGCACTTGGGAGGCTGAGGCAGGAGTATTGGTGTTAGTTCGAGACCAGCCTGGGCTATAAAAGTGAGCTCAAGGCCAGCCTGAACTACATAGCAAGACCCTGTCTCAAAATGATTAAAAAAACACTTTTTTGGGGGGGCTCCTCCTGCTCGACTTCCAGTTCCAAACCGATCTGGCCTGCGCGCCTGCCAGGTAAGAACCCTCGGCCCACCTCCCCCCCCCCTTTTTTTTTGTTTCAATTTTTTTTT
>PVJA010043554.1:0-16689 GCA_004027025.1 Myocastor coypus | reverse complement strand
CTCTCTTTATATTACATTCAGGCTCTCCGCCTTAGCTCCCGCCCTAGACTACACCCATAATCCCGGAAGTACTTCCACCCATAATCCCATCAGTACTAAAACCCATAATCCCAGGGATCATGGATCAAGTCTCAAACTCTAGCAGTCCCCGCCCAATGACTCCATGAGGCTTTGGGGGGACAACTAGACATAAACCATAGCAACAGGGATCAAAATCTCTTTCTAAAGTCCATGAAGAAGAACAGAAAGAACCCTCCAAATAGGGCAAACAATTAAACACACAAGACAAAGAGGTATACAACAGTAGGCTTTAAACTATTCTTTCGCATACTGCGGCAAAATATTTCCATCAGCACATTCTACAAATGGACTTCTCCTGCACCCTATGGGTCATGATTCTTTCCGGGTTTACAGGATAGATGTCAAAGAAATAATAGCAGCTGAGTCCCACAAGTGATACCTGGCTACCAGTAAGCATCATGGACACTGTCCATGTCCACGTCATACGACAACTTTGTGCGATATCCTATCCCCAAACTGTTAGAAGTACTGGTCATTGGGAAAAAAAAAAAAATAGACCTGAGGATCAATGGAATAGACCAGAAGATGCAGAAGCAAATACAAACACACTCAGCCACCTTATCTTCGACAAAGGGGCCAAACATGTTTACTGGAAGAAACACAGCCTCTGTAACAAATGGTGCTGGAAAAAATGGCTCTCCACATGCCAAAAAATAAAACTTGACTCAGGTCTATCACCATGCACTAAACTAAAGTCAAAATGGATTAAAGATATTAAAAAGAGAAACCCTAAATCTGCTAGAGGAGAAAGTCAGAGGAAAACTTGAAAATATCAGGGTAGGCAAAGAGTTCATGGACAAAAATCAAAATACACATGTAACACTTGAAACAATCAACAACTTCGACCTCCTCCAGCTGAGTTTTTTCATGTCAAAAGAAATTACCAACAGAGTGAAAAGACAACCCACAAATTTTGAAAAGATTTTAGACAAAGGCCTTGCATCTAGAATTTATAAAGAACTAAACAACATTAGGGTCCTAAAGTTCAAAGACCCAATCCAGAAATGGGCATCTGAGATGAACACCCACTTCTCAGAAAAAAAAATTCAACAAGCCTATAAATACATGAAGAAATGCTCCATCCACATTGCTAACCATTCATGAAATGCAAATTAAAACAACAACTAGACACCATCTCACCCCAGAAAGAATGGCTATCATAAAAAAATTCAAGCAACAATATATGTTGGAGAGGCAGTGGGAAAAAAGGGACACTTCTCCACTGTTGGTGGGAATATAGACTGGTGCAACCATTATGGAAAGCAGTGTGGAGACGCCTTAAAAAACTAGAGCTGGAAATCCCATTCAACCCAGCAATCCTCCTACTGGGAATTTTCCCAGAAGAACTGAAAACATCATATCATAGTGATATCTGTGTACCTATGTTCATAGGAGCACAATTTATGATAGCCAAATCTTGGAAAAAAACAAAATGTCCATCATCTGAAGAATGGTTGAAAAAGATATGGTATTTTCATAAAATGGAATGTTACTCAGCTATAAAGAATGATAAACTAGAAGACTTCATATATAACTGGATGTATCTTGAACATATACTTGTAGGTGAGGTAAACCAGACCTACATATGCAAATATCGTATAGCCTCCCTAGTGTAAGGACTCAAAAGAAGAAAATTAATTAATCAATGAATTGATTTTGGGAGTATCAGGAATCAAACCCAGGACCTTTTAAATACAAAATACATTTGGAAAAGTTAAAAAATTAAGGTTTATTGAAAATACTAATGTTTAATTATTTGACAAATCCTACATACCTATATCTATTAATCTAAACAGATTTGATGATGAAAAATATGTATACAACCATTGTTAAATTTTTGTTCTTGTTTTGAGATTCTGTACTATATGTACTCTTGCTTGTTACTGTTTTTCTATCTTTGTTTCTGCTATTTTTACTCTTTAAAATAAAAATAAAATAAAGAAAAAGAAGCTCTGGTCATATGTTTGCCATTCCAGTACTTATGTTAAGTTTTATTCTTAGTAATATTTTACTACCATAGATACTTCTCCTTAGTTGATATGTTGATTTATTTTGTATATATTAACCTATTCAAATACTATGAGATAGGGCTGGGGAGATAGCTCAGAGGAATAAGTGCTTGCCTGGCAAGAGCAGGGTCCTGAGTTCAATCCTTGGTACTGAAAAATAAATAAATAAATAAAACTATGCATGTATTTTGAATTGATTACAGATTCATACATATGATTCACAACATTCTGGCTTCTAAGTTGGCTTCACAATTTGATTTGAATTTTGGAATATTGTTTTGAAATATCTAATTTAATTTTTAATTAACATTTAATTAATTTTCTGAACATTATTTAATTATAATTTTGTTTATGATTCATACTGTATCTTTGTTTTTTCTTTTTTTAAATTTTTTTTAATTTATTTTTGCAGTAGAGCACTCTTTTATTTTTTTTTTTTTTCTTGTTTCAGAACCTTTGTTTATTCACTCATTTTTGTGGCTGGTTCAGCCCATCCAGAGGACAGGGCTGGTGCAGCATGTGGTGCCGGGGATCGAACCGCAGTCCCCGAAGCTGCCCAAGCTTTCCCAAGCAGGCTCTTTAGACCACTGAGCCATCCCGCCGGGCCCCATACTGTATCTTTGACTTACAATCTACTTGTAAGACATGGTATAATATTTTCTCCTAGTATTAGAAACTTTAAAAAGAAATTATATACATATATGTACATACATATATATGTATACATGAGAGGCTAGATATGCAGCTACTCTGTCAGTTCATTGAGAATAAAAGTTTATACTAATGTTGTTTAGACAAGATACCAGGTCTGCATCTTGTCCTCTGAATAACTACTATAAAGACAATAATATGCATTGTATTAATTATGGTAACCATCCTACTTCTAACTTTTTTGAAACTGTTGCATTGCTATTTTATCTTTTTTCTCATTAAAATGAATAAAAATTTAAAAAGAGAATTACATGCATCAGAATCAGAATCAAAATAGGCAGAGTCTTTTTTTTTTTTTTTTTTTTTTTTGTCTTTTTGAAACAGGGTCTTGTTATGCAGTTCAGGCTGGCCTTGAGCTCACTTTTGTAGCCCAGGCTGGTCTCGAACTCGCACCAATCCTCCTGCCTCAGCCTTCCGAGTGCTGGGATTACAGGCGTGAGCCACCACGCCCAGCTTAGGCAGAGTCTTTAAGTCTTATAAATAATGCTTGCAGGCTGCTTGGAGCACTTGAAAAAATAAAAACAAAAAGACGGAACTGAAACTACAAGGCAGATAACACTTTTCCCCTTCATACCAACAGCTTTTCAGTTAAGATTCTAACTTAAAATTTCATATTGTTGCATATATCAGGAAGCTCGACTTTCATCATGAGAAGAACAATTAGTGATGGTGATACCAGTCGGAGCAGAGCTGAAGCCAACTCAGAATTCACTTTCTCCAATCACTCTTAATATAGAGATCACCTTTTCTCTAAGTAGTTCTAGAAATAATTTCACAACCCAGACCACAGAATCTGAATATACATAATATATTTAAACAATTCCCTCATAAGCTACAAGTTAAATCTGCTCTGATAAAAACAATAATAATAAAAGTGTTCAAATTCAATTTCTAAATGTCAGCCCATGGAATAATTAAATTTTGGAGAAATCAACATGTATACTACTTCACTGAGCTGAAATTAAACAGCATGCATACCACTTTATAAAGAAAGGAACCCCTTTCACCATATTTCCTATCCCAAAACCCCATTAGAACGTCTGAGGAGAGGTGGCTTTTTACTCAGTGCAGCTGAATAGGTTACTTCACATGCCATAGGTCATAAACAAATTGAGACAGATGTAGACGCAGCTCCCTTAATTATCAAGATTCCTCGTCCAGACAGCAAAGTCTATCGTCTGCTAACATATGGCCCCTGAGTTTGGATCTAAAGAAGGATTCACTCAGCTCTACGATTCCAGTTTTCTAATACTTGAAAATAACACATATTTGATTCAATTTTTATAATGGATTCTTAACGATCTACAATTCCAAATTATTTTGTCTCCTTATCAAAAAATACCCTTACCTCACCTTATTCTCAAGGAGAGAGAGCATAACTCCCCATTCCTTCAGCATTCGCTGCATAATGACTTCTAAATGAGGCAGGATGAAACAGAGTAAGGAGTGGTGGCAACTTTACAGTGGAGAAACCTGACAGATACTACCTCAACAAGATGTTCAAAATTAACATTAATGACCATAAGTTACTTGGTTTCATACTTTTGATATAAAGGAATAAGAACAGTCTCTACCTCTCTGATCTTCCTCCTAAAATAAACATACATCTGCCATCTAATCATGAAGGGGAAAAAAAAAAAAAAAAGACCAAAATGAAGGCATTCTACAGAATACTTCTCTAGTTAGATATCATCTTAATTTTCTTCTTGCTGAGACAAAAAACCTGAGACCCAAAGTTAAAGGAGGAGAGGTTTATTTAGTTCATAGTTTGTAGTGGTTTCAGTCCATAATCAGTTGGCTCTAAGGCAAGAGGGTTAACAGTTCACAGCAGTGAAAGACAGCAAAAAGCAATAAAAGACAACAGGGACAAGGCTCTTTCTGTCCATTATATCCTAAGCAGGTACTTACCCTAGGGTAGACATAGCATGTACACCATTAATCCCAGCACTGGACTATGAATCAATCCCTGGACTGCATGAGGCTTGGGGTGTGGGGACATCTAGACACAAACCATAATTGTAATCACATATCATTGCACTGGGACAGGAAGGTGATACATCCTAAGGACATACAAGGGCCAGATTCGAGGTCCTTCCAGCTTTGATCAATGTATCTCTTTATTGGCTACTCCTGATCTGCATCATTTATATAGAGAACTATAATCATAACTATAGCATTTTCCCACTTTCTGTTAGTTCCTACTTTCTGGGAAGTCTGGGAAACCCAGAGTACACAGCTGGTGTCTAAAATGCAAATTCATTTTTTTTTTTTTTTTTGTCTTTTTGAGACAGGGTCTCGCTATGCAGTTCAGGCTAGCCTTGAGCTCACTTTTGTAGCCCATGCTGGTCTCAAACTCGCACCAATCCTCCTGCCTCAGACTCCCGAGTGCTGGGATTACAGGCGTGCGCCACCACACCTGGCATTGCAAAGTCTTTTAGAGGACTGTAAAATCTACCCTAACACCATGGAGTTCAGTTAGAATTGTACTGCACGCATGGACTTTAATGATGATTTCTCATAATGATTCAAAATCATATTGACATAAAAAGTTAATGATGGGAAAAACTCAGTGTACAGTAGTGGGAGCTCTCTGTTCCTTCTTTGCAACCACTCTACAAATCTGAAACTTGTATAAAATTAATTTAATTTTTTAAAATACACTATTAATTCTAAGCTACCATCAAATCTGAGAAATGTTCAGTATAAGTTTATTATTTGGTCATAACTTTTCCTATGATGCCACAACATCCAAACTAGAATTATCACACTAAATGGCACTAAGAAAAATAATTAAAAGTTAATTATATGCACTTATTATTTTAATCACCTCTCAATAGTTAAAGCAGAAGGTCTTTATATATATTAGGCCTCACCTTGATTTTTAATCCACTTCACTATATAAAATAAGGTTTTCATTCTCATTCTACCCTAAAGGTAGTATTGTGAATACTAAAGGTAGTATTGTGAATACTACACAACTGATTGTAAGTACAATATTTCAGTCATAAATTAACATGCTCCTATAGATCTTTACAAAGTCCAGATTTACTATACCAAACTCGTGAAGCTGACCTATGAGATCACTCAAAATCTGACCCTTGTTTACATAGCTCCATTCTAGCTTGGTGTGATGGTGTACACCTGTGATCACAGTCCTGGAGAGGCTAAGGGGAGGACACTGCAAGTCTGAGGCTAGTCTGGGCTCCACAGTGTGTTCAAGGCCAGCCTGAACTATGTAGTCAGATCCTGTCTCATACAAACAAACAAAAAGTAAATAGCTCCATCCCTCTTTATAGAACAAACTCTTTGCCACTTCTCAACTAGCTGATTCCTCTTCTTGAAAGGTTCCTCCTCCAGATCTTAATACTAGAATAGCTAGCCCTTTCTTATTATTTAGGTCTCAGTAAAATGTCACTTTCTTTATCAACCTAAAGAAGCACCCTTCACAATCTATACTTCTTCCTATTTTTATCCTATTGCTGATTATTACTTGATATTTTCAAGTTTAATTTGTTCTTTACTTCTTTTTTAACTATCTACCTGAGTGCAAGTTTTATAAGCCTGGAATATTGTAAATCATTTTTTACTTAAAGGAAAAAAAAAAAACACATTGGTATAAAATTTCAAAACAAAATGGTAGGAGACTAACAATGGCTTGTACATTGTGCATTGTTATTTTAAAAGTAGTTGTCTGTCTTAATGGTTATTCTAATCCCACCCCTTAGGACAGTACCAAAAAAAGAAAAAGAAAAAAGGGAAAAAAAGAGCAGTGCCTAACACAGAGTAAGTATTGAATGAGAAGCTTTTAAGTAAAAGCATATATAAATGATATGGAATTAGACTCAAAGAAAATGATGCAGTAAGACTAAAATGCAAGCTATTAAGAGAAAAAACTCATTAAGAAATTTAGGGGAAGGTACAGGGAAACATTAAGAAATTTATTAAATCCTAATTAGGCTCCAAGTAAGACACATTATCCCATTAAGTTTTCACAAAATTCTGCAAAATATTTATTATTAACCTTATTTATTATAAAGATGAGGAATTAGAGGTTGAGAGAGATTTAGTAAGTAGCTCAATGGCAGAAGTGACATGACTTCACAACTTTTTGGGGAAGTGGGGTAAACAGGGGTACCCTCCTATTTTAGTATATATGCAGCAAAAGCAAGCACTGTCTCAATATTGAGCTAGGCCCCTACACTTTTTTTTTTTAAGTAAGGTCTCACTAAGATACCCTAAGTTGCCTCAAACTTAATATCCTCCTGCCTCTGCCTCCTGAGTAGCTGGGATTATAGGCATGCTTTACCACATCTGGCTTTCCACCTCTTTGATTTATACACACAGTTGTTCCTTCTGTGACTCTCTTTCTTAGATGGTCTCATGACAACTGGGAATCAAATACAGCGCTAAGTGCATTGATACTGCTTGTCATCTTTGTCTAATAAAATCTAGTGACACAGACCAGAAGACAGAGTTGTACAAGTCAAGCTGGACCCCACAAATGAAAACACTGTGAGCTAGTAAGAATGTTTACAAGACTAAGGTCTTCTTCATCTCTCTTTTGGCTGAAATATTTACTTCTAATGAAACTGAGAGATGACTTAAATGAAACACCTTAAAATCATCCATTAACACTACACAAATGCAAACTCTAACCTATGCACTCATCAACAATTTCCTTCCCAGGTTAAACATATACACTTTGACATGAACATGAATGAGAAAACATGGAAGTTGTCACATATGTAAGTGGAAACACTGACTCTGAGCTAAAATCAAAGTGGATCAGAGATCTAAATATTAAAACAGAAACATTAAATCTGCTGGAAGATAAGATAAGCAGAATTCTTGAAGTCACTGGTATAGGCAAAGACTTCACAAATAAAATGCTGATCACACAGGAACTATCACAAAGAATCAACCACTGGGATCTTATTTTAGTAAAAGCTTTTTCACACAAGAGAAACCACTAAGAGTCAAGAATGAGAAACCCACAGTGTGAGAAATAATGTTTACCAGCTATTTCTCAGACAAAAGATTATTATCTAGAATATATGAAGAACTCATATACTGTGAGATAGCTGGGTGGCCTAAGTGCCTGGCTGTCAGGCTCAGGTATGCAGGTTCTATCTCTGGTACCTCACGTCATGCTGGCCTCAGAACCCCACTGGCCCTAAAACCAGGCATGGTGGCACACACGTGTAATCCTGGGCAAGCTGAAACAGGAGGATCACTAGGAGTCTAAATTGTATGGTGAGACCCTGTATCAAATACATAAATACGTGGTTTTAAAAAAAAAAAAAAATTTTTAAAGAACTCAAAAAATCAGATTCACCCTACTCCAAATTTAAAGACCTAATCTAAAAACAGGTATCTGAGATGAACACACACTTCATATGAAAAGTACAAACATCAAATAAACACAAGAAAAACTGTCCAATGTCACTGGTCATTCAAGGGATACAAATTAAAACAATGCTGAGACTTCATTTCACTCCAAAAATGATGACTATTATCAAGAAATCAACCAGCAACAAATGCAGGACAGGTTATGCAGGAAAAAGGAACCCTTCTGCATTATTGGTACCAGTGCAGACTAATGCTATCACTGTGGAAATTAGTGTGGAGATTCCTTAAAAACTTAGGACTAGAAGTTCCATCTGACTCAGCTATTCCCCTTCTTGACATCTTCCCAAAAGAATTAAAAGTGTCATGTGAAAGAGATATATGCATACTCATGTTTGTAGTAGCACAGTCTGTAACAGTCAAATCATGGAAACAGATCAAATGCTCATCAGTTGGTGAATGGATAAAGAAGATGTGACATTTTTATACAGTGGAGCTCCCATGAAGAAGGAATAGCTCAAGACATTTCTAGGTAAATGGATGCACCTTGAGATCATACTCTTAAATGAGATACAAATGTGTAGATATCATAGTTTCTCTGCTGTGAGCAACCAAAAGCATAAATGAGAACCAAAATGTGCAATAGACATTGGGAAATGGGAACAAAATATTGCAATGGGAAGGGAAACAAAGGAGATGGAGAGGATAAAGGCAGCGCAAGAAAAAAAGAATAGAAGGAAAAAACAGAAACAAAGCTTTCATTAATAAAGAAGGGGAAAAGGCTTACTAAAGGGAGGGGGAAAAATGAGAAAAAAAAGAAGCAAGATCTATCATGTACCAGTACAAATTCCCTATGATGAATGTGATCATTATATATAAAATTTAATTGAAAAAAAAAAGCCTAACTTTAGTGAACCAACATGACAGGTCTCCAGATATCAGCCTCTGCCATTCTTCTGTGATTTCCCTACAGCCTGGCTCTACTGCTGTCTCAGCTCTAACAAAAAGACTCAAATGCACAAAACAGGTGGGGCAGTTTTCATGACAGTAATACATCTTACCTTCAGAGCATTTCAACAACAGCACAACCTCCCTCATGGTCCTCTGCTTTCCAAAACCTATGCTCCCCAAAGTTACCCTCTAAATGAGCAAAGCTCCTGAAAAAAAAAAAAAGTTGCCCAGTAACCTGAATTAGCTGTTTTTCTGCCAGGCCAGTTTGTCTTCCCCAACTTAACTCCTCTTGACCTGTAAAAATCTGGGCTACACATTTACTGACAAAACATTTTACATTCTACAGTTATAAAAAGCATGCCTAATTCCTAAGGTAGTGCAAAGGAACAAAAATATTAGTAAAACTTTAAATGCTAAAAATGATTACATACATTCAAACAAAGCTGTCAGACATGCAAATACTATGTCATACTATCAGACAAAGTATTATTTCATCAAAAGAGGTAACTAAAAAAAATGAAAAAGCCAGATAACTCAGCAGTTATCTGAGTATCTGCTCAAGCAAAACACAGCAACCAGGTTCAGTCTCCAGCACCCAAAGCCATGCTGTCCCTGATCCCAGGGCATGCCCAGATGGTGACTGAGACTGAGCATGGTGGCACATGCCTATAATCCCAACGCTTGGGAGACTAAAAACAGGAGGATCACTACAAGTCTGATCTGTGTAGTGAAACCCTGTAGACCCCATAGACTCTGTAGATTCTGCACTAAATACAAAAAAATAAAAAAATAAATAATGAAAAAGGCCTGCCTCATGAAGCCCCATACACAGAAAGTTACACAGGTGAATTCCACTACATCTTTGTAAGCATAGGTAATTCCAATGGATTTTTTTTTTTTTTTTTTGTCTTTTTGAGACAGGGTCTTGCTATGCAATTCAGGCTGGTCTTGAGCTCACTTTTGTAGCCCAGGCTGTTCTCGAACTCACACCTATCCTCCTGCATCAGCCTCCCGAGTGTTGGGATTACAGGTGAGCACCACCACGCCCGGCTCAATGGATTTTAAATATTTGGGAATAAACAAACACAGATTTAAAATTCTTCTAGTAATAGCAGAACAGCACTAATACAAACATCTTCAAAAAGATAAAAAGGAGCCATTCCATTTATGAATATCATACAGTTCATATGGATTTTAACCTAAATGTCAATGCAGAAACATGATGAAAATATTAGCAAACAAAATCTATCAGTAGTTATGCATGACTACATTAAACTCATGTTAGTAGGACAAAAATCACTTGATATTATATCTATCAACGTAGTTTACCCATTTAACAGGTAAAAGAAAAACTATTTATAAATATGAAAAAACATCAATGAAATTCAACATAATTTTAATTATCAAAATCCCTAACAAAATAATATAGTTTAATAAAAAGTCTGTGTGTGTGTGTGTGTGTGTGTGTGTGTAAAGTTCACAGCTTGTATCAGAATTAAAATGAATTCTAGAAAAACAGCCAGGCATGGTAGTACATGCCTCTGATCCCAGCACTCAAAAAGCTAAGGCAGAAAATTGCTGTAAGTTTGAAGCCAGCCTGGGCTACAAAGTAAGTTAAAGACCAGCCTGGATTACAGATGGGACCCTATCTCAGAAAAAAGATAAATATTCTAGAAACAGTCCTACTATACACCAAAACAAAATAAGGATGTGCCTTATCAGCACTATTTTTAACATTTACACAAGTGGAAGCCAATGAACTTAAAAGCAAAAAACAAGATGCAAACATAGACAAAAGTATCAATAATAATAATAACTAATATAATTGTATAATTTAAAAACCCATGGAACTGGAAAAACTATCACCAATAGCAAGAATTCAGTATAGTAGTTTTCCTGTTATACTTTTTTTTTTTTTTTGTGGCCAACTCAGTCCACCCTGGGTGTGGGGCTGGTGTGACATGTGGTGTCAGAGATTTAACTGTGGTCCCTGCACACTTGCCTAAGGTTGCCTAAGCAGGTGCTTTAAATCACTGAGCTATCTCACTGGCCCTCCTGTGCATATTTTTAAAAACAGCTAGAAAACATTATGCTACAAAAGATTCCTATTTGTAAAAGAAATAAATAAAAAAACATTTCTAAGTTTAACACCAACTATAAAACAAACTAGCTGCTGATCACTGCAGCATAGTTCTGGGTGTGGATCATGGGAAGGCTCACCCTAAGCAAGCAGCACCACCCAAAAGGCAGGCCTGCTGCTGCTACTGCTGCTACTGCCGCTGCTGCCGCTGCTGCTGCTGCTGCCACTGCTGCCTGCTGCTGCACTACTACATCATTTCTCACTGCTTCACTGCCTTCTCCCTGCCACACCATGAGCTGTTTCTCTGTGACACCTTCTGCCAAGCCACCTTGCCTTGGAGCCAACTGCCAATCGACTGAAACTTCAGCAAACTGTGAGCTCAAACAAACCTTTCCTCCTTTAACTTTCAGTGTTGGGTATTTTTGTCTCAGCGATGAGAAAGATAACCAAAAGAGCTGCTACGACACTTTGTTGTTTGACATTTGCTTTTCAACTTTTAGCACTTTTTTTTCTTTTTTTCTATTTTATTATTCTGAGATTTTGAGTCTTAATTTTGAAAGAATCCATTCATGTTTAGAAATTATAATGGTTATCCATTGTTTTATGTAGCACCCTAATGAATTATTTGTATCTCTGGTCAATCCAAAACAAGAAGTGAGGTAAAAAGTGAGGCTTTTTTTTTTTCCCATACTTTACCAGAATAACATACCATTTTCCCATCTATTTCAACTGCAGTAATTTTGTTCAATAAATTATTTGAAATACAATCTATTCCTGGATTTTTTCCTCTATTTTATTTCTCTTCATGCACTCAGTAAAAGCAAACTGTTTTTTATCTTTTATATATATATATATATATATATATATTTTTTTTTTTTTTTTTTTTTTTTTTTTTTTTTTTTTTTTTTTTTTTTTTTTTTTTTTTTTTTTTTTTTTTTTTTTTTTTTTTTTTTTTTTTTTTTTTTTTTTTTTTTTTTTTTTTTTTTTTTTTTTTTTTTTTTTTTCTTGTTTCAGAACCTTTGTTTGTTTATTCACTCATTTTTTTTATGGCTGGCTCAGCCCGCCCCAAGGGCAGGGCTGGAGCAGCATGTGGTGCAGGGGATCAATCCGTGGTCCCTGAAGCTGCCCAAGCTTTCCCAAGCAGGGGCTTTAGACCACTGAGGCATCCCGCCGGGCCCCTGTTTTTTATTCTAATGTACTTAATCTACTTGAAAGTACATACTAATAGAGATATTAGCATTCTGGTATGAAAAAATAAATACAATTTTATAAATTAATTAGAGAATAGTAGTTAACATTCTGTGTATCACATATTTATTTATTTATTTACTTACTTACTTACTTACTTATTTTGTGGGAGGACCTGGGTTCAAAATCATGACCTTGCACTTGCCAGGCAGGCACTTGTGCCACAGAGCTATCTTGAAATCCAACCCCTCAAATCTTAAAAGAACAGCAAAATAATCCTCAAAGTATACATCACAGACAAAAATACAAAAAACAGACAATACCATAAAACTTTTCTTCAATGAACTAAGAAAAAGCTAATAGAATGAAATAAATTAGCTGTTACATTAGTTTTTTTGAAACAACAGAATAGATAATTCAGGAAATTAGACTTCTCCCTACTTCCTATTTATCTACCATATATATATTCAGTTTCTTATAAAAGATAAGCTACTTGATATTTAAGCTTGGGTGTATAACTTATTTCACTTAACATGTTCTCAAGTTGTATCTATTTGCCTACAAATGCCTCATTTATCTTTTTATGAGAGTATTACTACATTGTGTAGAAACATTTTATTCATTCATCTATTACTGGACATACACACTGTTTCTAGACTCTAACTATTACAAATTGTTCTGCTATAAATGTGGGTAAAACAAATTATTTTAATTATTATAACTTTTATGTTTTAAAACTTGAAATTTGGGCCAGGGAGATAATTCAGTAGAATAAGCATCTGCTTGGCAAATGCAGGGTCCTGAGTTCAATCGCCAATCCCACCAAAAAAAAAAAAAAAAGAAAAATTTAAAACCTAGTTTTCCTGCTTTTTTATAGTGTTCTTTTTTTAATCTAATGTTTAGAATCTGTTTACAGAAAACATGTATAAAATTTTGTTGGTATTTTTATGGAGAATACATTATCTTTATAACTTAACTTAGAAAAACTGATAATTGTATAATACTCAGGAAGTAAACTTTTAAAATTCTTTCCTATAAAAATATGGACTTAACAACAAGTTTTGAATTCCACACAGAGCGGTTAACAGAGCTACAGTAAACAAACACTGTAAATCCTTGTAAAGAAAAAATGTAGACTAAAATAATACATACTGCCCAGTATTAGTCTTCAAATATGAGAAGCAACTTACTAATTGTGCCAAAGGCTAAGAAAGTTTCCAATGATTATCAAAACAACCACAGAGCTAGATATACTGGTCAGAGTAGTTTCTTCAGGATACACCCTTTCCCAAACAACTATATTTGTCTTTCAAATGCTAGCCTGTTGATCTGCACACTTAAAGTTTATCTGGGCTAAATAAAATAAGTATTTTACTTTCAACCAGCCAACTATTAATTTATTTAAAAATTCAGAGCTTACTATATAGTAGTAATATAATAAAAACTCGTTGAGATAAATCACTGTTTGAAAGGGTAATTATACAAAGAAATAAATTTGCCTTTGGGTGAGAGAGCATGCAGAAAGAAAATCAACCAAAAGAAAAAAAAATTTTAACCATTCAGTAAGTATCAAGTCCAACCTTTTGTGGGTTGTTGAAAGGTAAGCTTTGCAATCTATAAATTCCTTTCCTTTTATTGGGAAAACATAGTATTTTGTACTATGTTAAAATACTGATTGTTGTTAAATCATTAGATTGGTGTGTAATAGTATGAGTGTCCATATTTTTATAGGAAAGAATTTTAAAAGTTTACTTCCTGGGTATTATACAATTATCAGAAAGGCTGACTTGATTTACATTGCAGAACCCTTTTTTTTCTACCTTGTCTTTAGAGCTATGTAATATCCATTAAACCCCTTATGTTTTCTGCAAGATACCCTTATTCCTAATTATCTGTTCACATAGTAAAAGATGGTTTACTTTTTTCTACACAAGTTTTTGTCATTCACTATCAATATCAAGTCACATTTTAATAACTACATCAACCTAGTAAATGATAGCATATGTGAATGAAACAATGTGATAAATGAGAATATTAAAACATTTTTTAAAGTGCAGACATGAGGTCAAACTCAGTAGTGGAATGAGTACTTAGTAGGTAGGTGGCCTAGGTTAGACAATCAATTGAAAGTTAAGTTTCTGGTATGTTCAAAGGCCACTAGAACCATCTTATCAACCTGAAAAATATTTCTTCAGTCTAATACCTGACTTCCTAGCATATGGTACTAAAGCTGGGAAATTTCTAAAGGGTATAGGAAACTGGGAGTCAAGAGAAGAAAACGTCAAGGTATTTCTTGCAAAGGGAAGTAGACAAGGTGACTACCTATTTTTATAGTGAATTCACACATTTTTCATCCACAGAATTTTGATGTTCTTATTAACTAATCTCTACACATAGTATAGGATAATGATCATTCTCTTTCTGAAACTTATCTTTCAAATGTACAAGCACAACTGAACTCCAGGCAGCAACACCAAAATGAAATATACTTCCAGGCATCTTTTCAGAGACGCATATGTGAATTACAAAGTACTTTGGTCCTGAAGCCTTCCTACAAACATGCTCTGAAGAACATATTTTTAATGATTCTATCATCATGAAGCGTTCTTTGATAATAAACAGACCCAACTCCTCAATTATGTGAACTGCCATAGTTGCTCAGAAGTTCCACTGGCCCATGAAGAAGTCAAAGTAATTTTGTTTAGAAACATTACTAGTTGTTCTTAACCATCAGCATTTTGAAAAGCAACTACTTTAAAGCTTCCCATCTACTCTAAGTAGTATTAAGTTATAGAATGACACAATTCAATAAATAAGCTTTTCTGAAGTACACTAAAAATTAAGTTTGTTTAGGAAGTCATAGGATTAAGCATGAAAGTACTTGAAATATTTAGCTATAAAGTAAGTGGTAGGATGACAAAGAGCTCTTTTTTAACTTGATAATTCTTTTAGCTCTATCTGCTTAAATTTTTTGTATAACACTTTTGAAATAAATCAGAGTCAAAAGCTTTTTAACTGAGTTTTTTTACATAATCAATAATTTTAGTTTAGAAACAATGTTCTCTAATTCTTTAGAAATCACCAAAGTCTATAAACATATTTTATTCATTTTTTTAAAAAACTAGTTAAATACATACATACACACATACATATATACATACATACATACGTTTTGACACAGACCATATCTGATGTCCCAGTCCATTAAATTCTGACTACACAGACAAACTTTGGCACATAGTCAAATCTTCACCACACTAAAGTTTTATGCAGACCACACTTTTGTCCAGATGCACTTAAATTTGACAAGTGACTATGATTAATGTATCATTTCTTTATTTATTTTAACAGTTGCTGTCAGCATAGTGCTTGTGGCAGTGTTTAAAAGTACACTGTCAAATTAACTTTAGAACATAAATTGGATGAGACAACTTTATATGCAAAAGTTCAAAGAACTGTCATGATACCTTATAGAAGAAAGACATGTTGGTATAAAGTTTCTGCTTGGAGTGAAGAAAACACCTTACAAGAGATACTAGTGACATTTCCACAACTTCATAAGTATACTAAAAGCCCATAAATTGTATAATTATAAGATAGTAAATTTTATGGTACAGCAACTATATATTAATTTTTACAAAATCAAATAAATATATATCAAGAAATAAAATAGTAGTCAAAAACTGAGTAGTAACATTCCTGAAATGCATATACAATATTTTAGTCCAGCCACAGGAAGTATGGATAGTTAAATGAGACATACAACCAAGGCAATTTCCAGGGGGATTCAAAGTTAATGTGTTCCAGGATGAATCAGATATTGGTCTCAAGAACCTTCAAAAGGTTCAGCATATTGATTATAGCACAGTGTAATGCCAAAGCTATGTTTGGAATACATGTCACTCTTGTCTTTTTGATATGTACTGCTCCTGGTGTAAACTCAGTTACTGTCATTCTCTCAAGAGTAGTACTTGAAAATAAGAGACTGGGCCAATACCATATTCTTGACAGGCTACAATTTTGTATTTCCTTGAATTTCCAAATATCTGTGTCAAAATTGTGTAACTGCTTATATCACATTGTATGGAACCTTATTAGAATATCAATGATGGTCAGAAAATATCATTTCCAAGCTAAGTCAAAGATATTTGATACTTAGAAAGCCAGTGATGATAAGCTCAAGTACCTATGTTATAGAGTAATAGTATCACAAAGCTTTTCTGCTGGAGGGTTAAGAATGTAAGTTAACAGACCGACAATTGGAGAAAAAGAAGGGCTATAAGGATAGCCAATATTTTGGCCCTAGCCCTTCAAGGTCAATAA